>JAUCNO010002566.1:0-11500 GCA_032353835.1 Enteromius viviparus
TGGTATGCTTGCTACAGAATTCGGCCGGAAGTAGTAGGTCATCCGGGTACTTCTCGCCTACTGAATTTCGACTGCTAAGAAATTCTGACATACTACTCGCCTCGCATGCTGTTTTTCGCCTACTATATAGTAGGGAAGTAGGCGATTTCGGACTCAGCACGAGTCTTTATAGCAGATGGAACAGGTGTTAGAAATCAGGTGATTGCAAACGGGTGACAGGTGTTTGGAATTGAGAGTTCATAGGAGACATTGTTTATTTGACGGAGAATGGGGAATGTATTTGGGGCTTAATTTGTGGCATGGAGTACGTAAATTAATGTCCCGGGTAGAAAGCCAGACTAGCTCACCTGGTTGGTATACTGGTGTGGGAGATTTACGAGCATCTGCCCATCTTGTGTGTCTCCTGACAGCTCGTTGTAAGTGTGTGTGCGCTGAGTTCCAGACCCTTTCACTTTCGCGGAACCAGTAGTCCACGGATGGTACGGAAGAGGGTTCCTTGTTCCAGGGAAAAAGTGGCGGCTGGTACCCTAAAACACACTGAAAAGGGTTTAAGCCTGTTGTGTCTTGCCTTAAGGAATTTTGGGCATATTCGGCCCATGGAAGGTAGTGGCTCCATGATTCCTGGTGGGTATGGCAGTAGGCGCGGTGGTATCGTGAGATTTCTTGTATTTTCCGCTCTGTCTGGCCATTCGTCTGAGGGTGGTACCCCGAGGATAAGCTGATCGTGACGCCCAGTAAACGGAAGAATTCCTTCCATACGCGGGAGGTAAACTGTGTTCCTCGGTCCGAGACGATATCTTTAGGAATGCCAAAGTGCCTGAAAATTTGGGAAAACAACAACTGTGCAGTATTCATGGCTGTTGGAAGACCAGGTAAGGGAAGCAATTTACATGACTTAGAGAATCTGTCCAATACTACCAGAAAATTGGTGTATCCATCAGATTTAGGCAGATCAGTGGCAAAGTCAATTCCAATATGGGACCAAGGACATTCAGGTATGGATAATGGAACCAGCTTACCCTCGGGGAGACGACGTGGTGTGGTGGTTATGGCGCAGATGGAGCATCCTTGGATGTAGCGAGCGACATCTCTAGCCATATCCGTTCACCAGTACTGGTTTTGTAGGAGGTTCAGTGTGCGTTTAACTCCTGGATGGCCAGATCCTAAAGTGGTATCGGCATCGGCACATACCGTTTGTCGGGAGGACCACCTGGGGGTGCTGGTTCTAGAATCGAAACTCGTTGAATTTCATCATGGATTTCCCATTCGATGGGTGCTGCAAAGACTGATTGAGGTAGGACGGATTCAGGATCTTCGGTGACGGGATCTGACTGGTATAAGCGAGACAATGCATCCGCCTTCGTGTTTTTAGTGCCTGGAGGGTAAGTGATTTTAAAATTGAACCTGGTAAAAAAAGAGGGCCCATCTTGCCTGGCGAGGATTAAGGCGTCGGGCATCCCGGAGATACTGCAGGTTCTTATGATCTGTAAGAACAGTGAAAGGAAACTTGGCACCTTCCAGCCAATGCCGCCACTCCTCCAGCGCGAGCTTTATAGCCAGTAGTTCTCGATTCCCCACATCGTAGTTTTGTTCGGCTGTAAACAGTTTCCTGGAAAAGTAAGGACAAGGATGAAACCATGCTGGGGTAATCCCAATTAGTGGTTAAATAGGAGGTAAAATTCGTTTTGGGTATATCTCATAGGCAAACTCTGGTTTAATTAATCTATTATATATTTCCTTTTTATTCGTGTTTTTATTAAAGTACGAAGATACAGAGATGATGATTTTGTCTTCCATAGTTTCGGAATTCTGCCCCCGCTTGCTAGTAAATCACGTCACTACTAGAGCAAGCTCCTGATTGGTTAACGCTTAATTCGCTCAATTTGCGCCATTCGCACCGCAGGATGTCTATTCGCATCTTTGCATTGACTTAACATGTAAATCACTCGCGCTTGATGCTTCATTCGCGTCCGGTGTGAACGCACCTTGAGAGTGATGGTGAGACAGGTTATGTGCTCATAATATAATTTAAATATTAAGGGTTTTCTATTTAAAACAATGGAGGACCCTTCATGTTACAAGTTACGTCAAGTAACTCAAGTTAACTAAAGTCAAGTTACTAAAAAGGTCTTCAAAAAGCGACACAAAAGGGTTTTGACCAAGCGTCAAAGTGTGACGAGTTGGAGTGAGACTGTGTTGGAGAATCCTTACGTCAGCCTTGGTTGTAAATTTTAATTTGGCACTTTTGTGCAATAGGGTCTGGCTGCAGACATGCACTCTCAGTTTTATTTACTTATTTAATTTTTTTGAGACCTGGGGCTCGTTCTTCGTACGTGGCTTAAAACATCCAAGATCAAATGAGACATTCAAGATGATATCATCGCGCTAACTATGAGCTCACTAATCAGCTCTCTTATTTAACTCCTTTTTAATACATCAAAGGCATTTATGTGGGATTATTAGCAGAAATGATATCGAGTGTAATATTCACGGGGACATATACTTGGAAATAATATTTAATGTCTTCCATTTGATTCGTTATAGTGCGCCACCCAATAGCAAAAAGGTTGGTCCCTTTAGTACTTTTTAAACAAAGTTTCAGCTTCAGTTTTATATTGTGTGTTGTTCAAGCTCTTTAATAATCAAATCCACAACAATCAAATCCAGCTAACTGAGTTAGCGAGGTACAAAGAACAAGCCCCAGGTTTCTAGCTTGGTAGCTCAGATAGCAACATACTGTAGTGTCGGCACATGTGGAATAATGATCTGGTCCACATGTAGCGTGGAATGATGTCATTAAGTGCATGCTCCTGTTTGCCAGATCTGCGCCAAAAACAGGCCATAGCAATGCCACATGTCAGCCGAGATTAAAAAAAAAAAAAACACAGTGGACCTTATCTGAAGCACATAATCATCAAATATTATTTATAGATTCCTCTCAGCTTGTCTAAGCCTGTTAACAAACAAAAACACTGAATGAAACAAGAGAACGGAAAAAAGAAAAAGCTGAATAACTACAACTGGCTTAAGCCACAACCAGTATGAAATCAACTGAAGATAAAAAAAACATTAATTCTCTGAATTTCTCTTAAACAACTACACAGATAGCATTGTTAGCTTCATTACAAACCAGACTGACTTCCCGTCAGATGTCTACAGAATTTCTTACATCTAAAATTCAAATCAAATGATGGTATTTGGCTATTTATGGTTCATAATAACATAAACAGCCTGATTCATTAATGTAATTTGACTGTAATGATTGTGTTGTGCAAAAATGCATTTGCTGTATAAAACGGCAGCATACAATCAACAGCACTGCAGATCCAGTTAAAAGATTACTTCCTCCACATGATCCTCGATCCGGCGTCCACGCTGAAACAGTGAAGTTAGACGGGATGGAGAAACCAGCGAGTAATCCTGCCAGCGAGGCAAAGAAAGTCTCTGTGCTCACATGGAATTCCACAGCTGCTAAATACTGTGCGACGGTCCATTCTGTAACAATCAGGAAGGCGAGGAGGCGTGCGGATTTACGTGCAAGCTGTTTAATAAACAAACTCAGAGTACAAACGGACAGGGTCGATGACGGCAAAACAACAATGGCAGAGGCAGAGCAAAAGAGAAGTCAAAGTCCAGGCGTGGGTCGGTACACAGTACATAAAAATCAAAGGGCAAAAACAAAGGTGGTGGTCAAAACAGGCGAGGTCGAAAACAACAGATCAGGATACAAAGAAACAGGTTGACAGTTCAAATGGACCGTGACAGAAAAAAAAGGAAACATTCAGATTAGCAGTGTGCAGAGAACTTCATGAAATAGGTTTTCATGGCCAAGCAGCTGCATCCAAGCTATACGTAACCAAATGCAATGCAAAGCGCCGGATGCAGTGGTGTTAAGCACACCGCCACTGGACTCTAGAGCAGTGCAGACATTTGGAGCATCTGACAATCTGATGGACGAGTCTGGGTTAGGCAGTTGCCAGGAGAATGGTGCTTGTTTGACTGCATTGTGCCAAATGTAAAGTTTGGTGCAGGGGGGATTATGGTGTGGGGTTGTTTTTCAGGAGATGGGCTTGGCCCCTTACGTAGTTCCAGTGAAAGGAATTCAGAATGCTTCAGCATACCAATACATTTTGGACATTTGCATGCTCCCAACTGTTTTGGGAACAGTTTGGAGCTGGCCTCTTCCTCTTCAAACATTACTGTGCACAAAGCAAGAGCCGTAAAGACATGGATGACACAGGCTGGTGTGGATGAATTTGACTGGCCTGCACAGAGTCCTGACCTCAACAAGACAATGACCCTTAGCACACAGCTAAAATAACAAAGGAGTGGCATCACAACAACTCTGTGACTGTTCTTGAATGGCCCAGACAGAACCCTGACTTAAACCCAATTGAGCATCTCTGGAGAGACCTAAAAATGGCTGTCCTCAATGTTGTTTACCATCCAACCATACAGAACCAGGGAGGGTCTGCAAGGAGGAATGGCAGAGGATCCCGAAATCCAGGTGTAAAAAACTTGTTGCATCTTTCCTAAAAAGACTCATGGCTGTATTCGATCAGTTTTTTTGTTTAAGAAATCTGCAAAAATGTCAACAATTCTGTGTTTTTCTGTCAATATGGGGTGCTGTGTGTACATTAAATGAAGAAAAAATGAACTTACATAATACATAATAAATTGTTAGGTAGCATTTTACAATAAGGTTCTTCAGTTAACATTAGTTAACAACATTAATTAACATGAACTAACAATAAATGCTACTTATACAGCATTTATCTCACTCTCTTTTTCTGTCTTGTTTCGTTCAGTGATTTTGCTTGTTAACAAGCTTTGACAAGCTGAATATATATGAAGATTTTGTGGCTCAGAAAAGATCCAGTATGGTTTATTTGTTTGATCTTGGCTGACATGTAGCTTTTGGTCAGGCACAATCCACCCAACGCCATCGTTCCACGCTACATGCGGACCAGATCATCATTCCACATGTGCCAGATGTAGATCCGATCTGGGCAGATAATACTATCTGGAAATGTTTTTAAACTAAAGATTACAGTAAACTCAGCATAACTTGAAGAAATACTCTCCAGCTATGCCAGCTAACAAAAAGTGCCTTTTCTTTTTCAACAGAGGCCTCTTGGATGAGGACAAAGCAACTATAAAAAGCCTTGCTGTTAAATTGACTCATCATCTTGTTGATCATATTAAAGTACGTTTCTAAATCTCAGGAATGCAGATTTAATTACATTTTTATTAACTATTTTTAAAGGAATATTTGTCAGAAATTCCCACAGAAGGATTTCAAAGCATGACAATTTTATGTTTTTCTTAACTAAATGTTTATATTGTTTCATAGGCAATGCGAACAAGACCTAAAAAAGCAATTTAGACAACTTATTCATTTTGACCCTGTTCATATTAATTTATTTTCACAATGTTTTGTCAGATATCATTGCCTCAGCTCAATGAGCAGATAAAAAGGAAGGTGTGGGAACTGAGGAATGAACTCAAAGAGTATGAGGCTGGACCACCACAAGACATAAAGGAAGCCAAACTGTTTCTTATTGAAGTAAGAATCGAATCTCAATCCCTCACATCATCTTGCTTCTCATAATTTAATGTTACTATAGACCAAATTTTGTCAGATGCAGCCACAAGGTTATATACATTTTCAATAACTACATTTTTGCCAATTATTGTGGAACACCAATGATCAGAATAAATGATTGTGCTGTTATATGCTGATGCAAACGTTGTTTTTGCTCTTACAGATTTTAAATAGATTCAATGATCAAATCAAGTCTATATCATCAGGAGAGATGATCATTAAAGAAAATGTATTTTTCCAGCTTCGGGGAGAATTCAGAAAGTGGAATGATAGACTTAATGATACAAAGGAATCTTGTCAGTATCATTTTTATTCAACACAGTCTTACTCCAACCCGTCTCATTTTGACGCTTAGTCAAGACCCTTTTGAGTCGCTTTTTGAAGCTCAAGGTACCCCTTTTTAGTCGCATTTCGACATGAAGGGTCCTCCATTGCTTTCATTTGTTTTGCTTAATGCAATGGTTTGCATGCATATACATTCATTATATAATTTTTTACTTTTATTGGAGCACCAAACCTTACCCCTAACCTAGGGTAGGGGTGAGGTTTTGCAAAAGCTATTACTGTACAGGAATTTATTGCACAAACTAATCATAAACAAGCAGTAAATACATTACAAACCAATTGTGTCACATTCCAAGCCTTCTGAAACCATACAAAGTCTTTTATGAAAAGAAGAGAGTAAAACACAAGGACGCTACTTTAATGCACTGTCATCTTATTTAAACATCCTCCAGTCTAGTAGCATGATGCAATCGGTCAGATCCACAAGAGCCAAAATTATTTCACAACAGCGTGAAGCAGTCGATCACGAGACACACTGGAGCCAATGGCATTTCACAACCAACGTTGGGGTAAGGATTCTTGTAGCTGTATTTTTTAAAATTGCGCACATACTGCTGCAGTGCACAGGAAGTACACAGAAGATGGAGGCAGCGACCGTGTCTATTCCTCTCATGAATGAATCGTTTTGCCTCAAAACACTTGAAATATTAATATCTTTCAAAAACATTATGACGGTAGTTGTATCTGCCTGCTAAATCTTGAATTATGACAATAAATAATCGCATCACCATATTGTCGCTAAGGGTTGCGTCATGCTACTAGACTGGAGGATGTTTTCTAAATAAGATGACAGTGTAGATTTAGGGTAGGGGTGAGGTTTGGTGCTCCAATAAAAGTAAAAAAATTATATAATAAATGTATATATGCATGCAAACCATTGCATTAAGCAAAACAATGGAGGACCATTCACGTAGAAAAGTGACTAAAAAGGAGTAGCTTGATCTTTAAAAAGCGACGCAAAAGGGTTTGAGCAAGCGTCAAGATGTGACGAGTTGGAGTGAGACTTAGTTTTAATTCACTTATGTTGTGTTTTTCCAATAAAAGTAATTTATTTTAACTAAAAATCTGGTTTGCCCCCAAACAAGTTTATGCTTTGACTGAAGAGATAACAGAAAATAGTCAGAATTACAGAGGGAAGGAACTGATGGGCTTCAGCAACTACAGTACATTTGAGAAGGCTGTGCAGGAGCATGTGGCCAAGCTTAAAGAACCTGCCTTCGACTTACTCAACACCGCCAAAGGTACTGGCACACATCCTCATACTTAACATCTTTGATTCCAACATAAAACCTAAAGATTTGATCATGTTCTGAATGACACACAGAATGCTTTGTAGTTTTAGTGCATCTGGTTTGTGAGTTATTTCTGTCTGTCTGCTTGTTTTTTTGTTTTAATTAATGTATTTTTTCCCAAAGAAATAATCATCAGGCAGTTTACTGATGTAGTCAATCAGTGTTTCCGGAAGTATCCTGTTCTTCGAGAAATCACTATGGTAAATACTGCTCTTTATCAGTGATAAAGAAAACAATTAGGTTTAATTAGGTTTTCTTTGTACTTTTAATTTTTTAGAACAAAATTGACAATATTCAGTCAGTCCAGCAAGAAAAGGCAGAGGAAAGGATCGATGAGCAGTTTGACATGGAAAACATAATCTTCACTCAAGATTCCATTCACCGGAAGGTCTTGAATGAGCTTAGTGACGAAACATTTTCAGAAGATCAGTTACCTATCTTTGACAAAAAAAGCATGTACAATGAAATACTGAAAGCATATTATGAGGTATTATGAGTTCTTAGTTTTCAGTAACAAATATAATGATTTGTGAATGAACTGTGATTCTTAGCAGCTCTAATTTTCTTTCAGATTGTGGTGCAGCGGATGTCTGACCAACTGCCCATGATGATCATACTTTTCATGCTAAAGCAAACTGCTCAGCTCCTGTCTACTAACATGCTGAGTTTACTGGACGGGGCAAATGTGAGTGATCTCCTGTTCGAGGACTCTGAAGCTGGTAAAAAGCGCAGAGAACTACAAGCTTCCCTGAAACGCATGAGTATTGGTCTGGAAAAAATTAACAATTTTATCTAAGCAATCTTCTGACTATGATAGAGTTACGCAGTGGGAATTTCTTTATGTATCTTGATGCTGATGTTAGCTCTAATGCAGCTGCAGAACAGGTGCAGTTCTTTTTCATAATGCATTTTGTCATAATAATTTAAAATAAGATCATAATAAAAATATCCTTATATTGGTGGGATATTCTCTAAGACAAATGCAATTATTTTGTCAAAAGATAGCTCTTACAACATTAAAATTGTCAGGGATGAGGAACTTGACTTAGAGTTTGGATGAATTAGATGTACACACTTTATAAAATTCTAAATGACTCATAGAGCACATCTCTCAAAGACAAAACTTTCTAAATATATCCTAATGTTTTAGATAAGTGTGATAAATGTAAACTTTGTAAGCTTAGCCATACTGTATGTTTGTTTTTTTGTCCCAAGCTGCAAAAGAAGTTAACCCTTTAAAATAGTTTGTGAAGTCCTAGGGGTCAATTTAGTTGTTTGGCCTGAAATCTTTAGTGTTCTTTCTCAGTGTCGGCCTGTTAGTCGTAGACTGGCTGGCATTATAGCTTTTGCATCTCTTCTTGCCCTGCACAGAATACTGTCTTGGATCTGGGTTTCTTTTTAAAACTTAAAAAAATAATAATAAATACAATATCAGATGTAGAGGAGAATTGTTTTTTGAAAAAGGGCAAAAAATGTATCACATTCTTTAATGATTTATCAACTTTAGACAGAAACCAACTTGCGATCATTTCTCAGATTCATTGAATAAATGCAAAAACAAATAAATGGTTGCAGCTCCATGTCTTGTAAACGACTCCTTATTAATGTCATGAATGGATGAAACATCACCAATCATCAACATTTTTGAGCAGCGAGATGCAGGAACAGCTCACATCTTCAACAAAAGTGTATATGTCTGCTCCGATCCTGATTCCTTAAAATATAGGATTCGCTCTTTCTGAAGATGTAACGAAGGGTTATTAGGTCTGTTGGGCACGTGTGAGCCTGGCACGTACCGGATCCGTCTGGAAACGTCTGCAGCTGGCCTGGGTTATGTAGTCACTGTAATCCTGACACACACGTGTCCACACACACATACATGCTATGGAGATGACATCAACCATGACCGTCTCTGCTGTTCTTAACAGCCATGACAAGATGCTGATTGCAGATAAGATCTAATTATGGTTATATAAACAGAATACACCTTTAGACTTGATGCATGTGAGAACACGCGGCAGTAGACTTGGTTTTCAAGACCTGTGATGTCCACATTAAACAAACATGCTGATTCTTTTTGTGGAGATTTGAGAACAGTTCTTATATTTATGTTTGTAATGAGCTAAGAAACAAATAATTTAATTTCAATAATTAAAAGATAATTTAATAAGATTAATACGAATAATATATTTTTCAAAAGTCTTTTGAGAGTTACAGCTATATGGCTTTTTGTTTATATAAAAAAATAAATTAAATGAAATAGTAAAATATATATATTACTTTTTTATATATAAATAAAAGACCAAAAAATGTCTGTCAATTATTACTAACATATGTTATTACTAACATATTCGAAAAGGTTTTTACCATGCAAAATTTCCACAACATTTTTATTAGCAATATACAAATACCATATTTGTCTGCTGTTATTTTTAATTGTTGTTTGTTATTGCTTTTTTTCTTAAATTTTTTTTTACGAACATATTACTTCATTTTTTCCAGACATCACTGACTCCATGCATGTAAGAGATATTATAGATATGACCTCATATTTTCCTTGCTATATAATTAGCTCAGTGTTTCTTTGCTCAGATGAACTAATAGTTTTTCTATTGATTGAGACCATATGGGGCTGGATCAAGTCAAATACGCCATGCCTGCAGGCTCCGTCAGAACAGGTGCCGACTGATGCCCTGCTTAATTATTATTGGCCAGTACGTTACGTAATAACTTCTCAATAGCCATTAGACCAACTGTGAACAGCACCTTCTGGTGGCCCAGGGATCAACCCTGTCACTGACGATTATTTGACAAGGAAAGTCAGTTGAATTCCTGGATGACGGGAAACCCCATGGGTGTTGATTCAAGGCTGAGAGCACTGATATTACAGTAAGATCTAAAGCTCAAAACACACAGAGTTATCATTTGTAAACACTTCCTTGTTATTATATTATTTAAGCAAAAAGCTAAACAATAAATAATAATATTTCTATAAAATATGAGTTATATAAGCAGTGATAAAACACCAGAAGCAATCCCAGAGAGTTGCAAACAGGTAGATGCAGTTCATCCATAAAGCACAGAGCAAGAAAATTGTCCCAAATTAGCATTAAAAAGCACCTTTGTGCCTGAATGTCTTTTCTCTTTCTCTCATCCATGGCAACACAGGAAAGGAAAGAATAGAAGAATCCTGCCTTTCATCTGAAAGGGGCTTTTATCCACACTCCCACACTGACCATAAAAATGAGCTGGGCTTTTTTCTGGAAATTAAATTAAACTAAATTAATCCTTTTAATAAACAATTTAGTTATTGAATTTCATTTATTTTAAAGCCTATATTATATAGAAATGTTGTCGTTTATATATTTATTATTTATATATTTATTTCCAGCACTACATATGTAACGTTATGTAATAATGCCACAATTGAATGAAGCTACTATAAACTCTTATACACAATCTGTGTTGACAGTGCTAGCTATAAGTAGTTGTTTTACAGCTAATGATTTTTTTATTCCTGGCATGTGACTTTCTGAATATCATGCTTGCCATCTGTTGACCACGGCAGTCTCTCATGTTAAGTAAGTCACTCTGGAGGGCCAGATAAATACCATAAATGTAAATGAGTCCCGAGAGATCCTTTTAGCAATGGAAATGTGGCTAAACAAGAAGTGAAATTACTATATCTTAAAGTTATTTCCTTATTCAGATACTTTAATTTGATAGTTCACTGATGGACCAGTGGCTGCTGCTCATTCAGGCTCACTTCCAGGCCCTGGTCGCGTTCATGCATTTATGCATCAGTGCATACCAATGCCAAACCATCAGCCCTGCATGTGCCACAGCACTCACGTGAGACTGGCTCATGCACAAGACGATCATTTAACAGGCCGTAATCACTGAGAAACACCATACGCTGAGTACTTTAGAGGTTAAACACAATAAATTTCACATGTTCCTGATTTCATACAATCGAACACTTTAAAATAATGTAATCTTATAATTCGAATGGCACATATGAAGAGTTACACAATGAAAAGATGAATAATTGTTGAATGTAATGGTCATTCTGTTCTTAGTTCCCTGTGGTTTTTGTCTTGTTGTTTATTCTAGTTTTTCCATGAAATTGTCACCATTCTACCTGCTGTAGTGTGTCTCCGTGCCTCTAGAGGTCCCCTATATTCCCTTTTGCCTTAGTTCTTCTTTGTGTAGCCTTGTTAGCATCATTTAGGTCACCTGTGCCTTGTTTCCTCCAGTG
>JAUCNO010002567.1:0-11498 GCA_032353835.1 Enteromius viviparus
GTCTTGAGGTGTGGCAACCGTAGTATAAGCGGAATAATTGACTCCGGACCGTTAAATTATTAGAAAAATAATGCACATCCGAGGTGTAACGGCCACTCTGCTTCGCGTCGTGACTGCATCACCACCTCGGGTGTGCATTATTTTTCTAATAATTCAATGGCCCGTTGTCGATTATTCCTTACTTAATTGTTGTCCAGCACTGTTTATTATATAAATATATATTCATTAATACTACAATGAGCAGTACACTCATTAATCTACCTTGGCTAAGTATTGATAATCCACAAATTACTACCCATGCTGTATTAATACCTCTTTCCACAGCACAAAAAAAATCTTGTATAGTTTACAGTCCTTTTATTGTGCACGAACTGACTGCTAAGTGTATAAGCATACATCATAATCGGTTTCATAAATCAGGTGAATCCAGCTGTAAAATCTAATTGTTGTTGCCTTGTTTGTTGTTTGTAGAGCATACAGACAACCCAGGAGCCTGTGGTGACCACACTTAAACAGTCAGTGAAAGACCGACTCGGACCCCTGCCCACAGCTCACACTGAATCACACAACCCTGGTGGCGCTCCACAGGTGAACATGTGGCTCAAACACTGCCTGATTGTGTGCGTGCTTGTATTTGTGCTTTGTCTTAGTCGTGTTTCTGTTCTCTACAGAATACAACCAAAGCATCCATAAAGGAGCGTTTGGGCCTCCCTAAACCAGCTGGCCTTGGAGGAAAGGTTTGTTTTCATACTTTTGCATAGCCAGGCTTTGTACTGTTATCAGAAAGTCTAGTCCATGCTTATAAGCCTCCCACTTCCACTTCAAGGGCCAAATGACTTGGCTCTGTTGAATGCATATTTTACACAAGCAACAACCATTGGCTTCTTTTGAGACCCTTTTGCTTGTGTACATAATGTAAAACCTTTTTTTTTTGTTTTTAAGGTCTTTTCCACATCTACTGGCTTGACTAAGACTGTTTATAACCCAGCTGCACTAAAAGCTGGCCAGAAGGGAGCACCATTTGTGAACACCAATGCCGGTGCAGATGATGCCCTGAAAAGGAAACAGGTTTGTATTAATGTGCAAGTCCCAAATTTCATCCTTGTGCTAAACTCCTGTAAACATGTTCCTGTCATTCTCCACCAGGAGGCACTGAAGCTGCAGCAGGACGTTCGGAAAAAGAAACAGGAGATTTTGGAGAAGCACATTCAGACTCAGAAGGTGCATTAGTTATTGTCTTTTTGTCTTGTTCATACATCATGCTAATTGTCACAGCTGGTGCTGGAAACCAGTATTTAGAAGTCAGAGTTGTGAGAGCACATTAAGTGATCTGTGCTATTTGACAAGCACATAAATCATAGTTGCACTTCTGATATCAACAGTCTTCTGTGAGGGTTTAATTAAGGGGTGTACCTAAACAACTGCATTGTAAGATGAGTAAGACCTGTGTTTTTTCAGCTGCTGATATCTAAGCTGGAGAAGAACAAGTCTATGAAGGCAGAGGATAAAGCTCTGATCATGCAGACCCTCACCACCCTCACCAACAGCATCACCAAACTACAGGAGGAGATGAAAGGACTGTCCAGTGCTAATGCCCTCAAGACAACACTGAAGAGCAAAGCTCAGGTACACACACAGTCCCAAAGCACCTTAAGCAACAGATGAATTTTTCTGCATGTGTGTATAGTGATATCTCCATTTTCAGGCTCAAAAGGAGCTCCTCGACACAGAGTTGGACCTTTATAAGAAAATGCAGGCAGGAGAGGACACTGCTGAACTCAAGATCAAATACACCCAGCTGCAGTTGGAGGTACTTTTCACATAAAGACAAAAATCGCTGTTCTTGAGCACATTTTTGCTTGGTAACTGTAATACGACACATTTATATTTTTCTCAATTCTAGAGAGTATTCTGTATTACATTTGCTCTCAAAATAATGTGAAAGACATGGTCTGGATAGAAAAACTATTGTTACAAAGTATGTTTCACAGTTGGTTATTGCAGACCATTATAGCTATCTGACTGTCACTAAAATTAATAATACCAAAAAGATAGAAAAAAAAAGCAAACAAACCAATACATAAAATACTTTTTTAGGCTAGTTGCCAAGTCAGTATTTCTTATTGTAATTTATTGTACAAAATTACAAACTAAAATTGAAATAAATGTAATTATTTATTTATATATATATATATATATATATATATATATGTGTGTGTGTATTATATATATAAAATGCAAAAGCACACAACAAAATTATTGACATTTTAAAGTGAGTTTAAATGTAAAAAAAAAAAAATATATATATATATAAACTGTACTGATATCTTCATGGTACTGAAATAACACTGCTATAACATCAGCAGTAAAAAACAAAAATCTAGAAATAGTGACCACTTAAACAGGTTTAGTCATTTCTTTTGGTGTTCAATTGGTTAAGTACCATTGAACCAGTGTGTGTGTGTGTGTGTGTGTGTGTATATATATATATGTATAACCCTAACCCTAATTTTTTTTTTTAAGGCAATTAAACAATGTTGTAGCGAAGAGTTCTTTTGTGAAATAAAAACATCAGACATTACCCACATTTAAATATGCTTGTCAATCCAGAAACATGAGAAATTAAACGCTTATTCAAGGAATCAACAGGAATCTCATTCACAGTTTTTCCACCGTGTGGCACTGTAGTGCTACTTAAACTCTGTCAGCTTATATGAGATGTTTTCATTCAGGCTGCCAAAAGGGGGATTCTGACCCCAGGACGTGGGAGGGGGGCCCACAGCAGGGGTCGTGGGGCCCTGAGGAGCCGGGGCAGAGGGATTCGAGGACGTGGGAGAGGAGTCCCGACTCACGCTGTGGTGGATCATCGACCTCGAGCTTTAGAGATCAGCGGTTTCACTGAGGCCGATCGAGTCGACCTGCTGCCACACTTCGCAGTGAGTAACTTTAAAGGGCATGTTGCATCACACTGTTCATGAGGTATATCTTGGAGTCATAACCGCTTCTCCCCCTAACCTCCAGCAATATGGGGAGATTGAAGACTGCCAGATGGAGGATTCCAGTCTTAGTGCCATCATTACATACATGACCCGAGCAGAGGCTGAGCAGGTACTGACATAAACATTAGTAAACGCATACACGCACGCCTTCATGCAGAATCTAAACTTCAACTCTGTTCCTCAGGCGGCCATCCACGGAGTTCGGTTAAATAATCAGGAGCTGCGTTTGGCCTGGCACAAGCCCGCGGTTTCCCTCAACACAACAGACCTGGATGAGGTTGAACCTGAGGATGAGGAGGTAAGGCCCTTATCACAGTTCACTTTTAAGGGTGTTTGGTTTACTCCGTTCAAGCCATTTGAAATAATTCATTTTATCGTTTGTATACATTACGACAAATTTATTTTGCCTAAGGGTCATGTGGCTCTGGAGTAACAATGCTGAAAATTCAGCTTTGCATCACAAATAAATAGCGTTTTAAATTATATTAAAATTGAAAAAAAAAAATTGAAATTAATTTTATTTTTTTTATTTGTAATATTTGATAATATTGCTGTTATTACTGTATTTTGGATCGAATAAATGCAGCTTTGGTGCACATGCTTAACAAAAACAATCTAAAAATATACAAACACCCTGCGATGAGGAAAAACTTGATTTCAGTTTGCATTATCACAATTCTTATTTTAAATTCTACTTAAACCAAACCTGTGACTGCCTAACGTTACGTTTAATTTTTCTGTTGTGATGTTGCCGAGCAAGTGTAAACAACTTTGCCCTGTGGCTTATAACATACCTTCACAAAAGTTGGATACATCCCACTTTGTTACTGTTTCTTCCTGGTTCTTGTGTATAAGTAACATAAACCAAACCCCTGATGTACTGTATTCTAAGCACAAAACACTTGTACTGTCAGTGTACATTAATTTGATTTTTAAGTTGTCTGTTTTCTTTGGCTTCAGTTTCCAGAGGATTCGCTCGTTGACGATTCCCTGCTGCAGGACGACGATGAAGAGGAAGACGATAACGAGTCGCGCTCATGGCGCAGATGAAGATGAAGTCGTGTCCAGTCCTGCTGCACTGCGCCACTCGAGCGCAAGGGTTGTTTTTAAAAATCAGATTTACATTTCATTGCTTTTTTATTTTACTTCTCAAACCTGTCAGTAAATAGAAGACGTTACTCAAAAGGCTGTGAATTTCAATTACTAAGATGTAAGATAACATGAATGATTTGATTTCTCGCCGTCATCATTTTGTTTGGTATCGTGTCAAAACATTGACTAACTTTTGGCGGCTGCATTGTTTTTTCTTTTTGTTTCTTTTTTTTTATGGTCAGTGTGTTGACCCAGATTTCTTTTCAATAGTTCTGAACATGTTACAGTTTGAGACACATATGGGAAATGTTTCGATTTCAAAGACAACAGTAGAGCATTTTGAAGAGTTGTTATAAAACATGTTATATGCTTTCCTTAGTATATTCAGCCTGATGAGGATGTAGCTTCTTGTGTACATATTTTATGTATCAATTTTAATGGTTTGTATGAATTCTTTGCTTCTGGATTCATCTCCTGGGTTTAATTTTGAAATGTAAAAAAATAAAGAATTGAAATGGTCTAGAAAAAATATCAGCTGCAAAAAAAGAAAAAAAAATATTGAGAGCTCTGCTGCAAAAGCAGCATTGAGCAAAAAAAATAAAAAAAATAAAAATCTGAACAGCTGAATAAAGACCATTTCAACCCCACCCCCAATTCTCACAAAAAGAGCAAATTTTCTAAATTCATCATGCGCTCACAGAACCAGCAAGTAAGTATGAAGCACAAACAAAATCGAATGAGGTAAGCAAATGGTTTTATGCATTTTATATCTATTTTTCTTTTCAGGTGACTAACTGTCCATTTCTGTCCAGTAGATCACATGTTTATGGAATCTCTACATTGGATCATCAAACATGTCCCATTACAAACCGGTATGGTCTTCATTCACGTTCTTTATGGCCTTTTATAATTATTTGGTTGCTTTCATTGTCGACTTGTGATGAAACGGCATAGTTCTTTTCCCGCAGGACACTAAAACCAGTTTTTACAATATTTGTTGACCCTTGATGCCATCGCACCATCCTGAAGACTTGCATCCGGCCCTCCATACAACCTCTGAGCATCACATTTGCATAGTGGAGAACGAATTACCCAATCAGAGCGGTAGCAGTCGGTGATGTGGCTCTCCCACCTTGGTGCCTGTCGTGGAAGCTCAGCTAATTGTGAAGAATTCGATTTGCTCTTGGAGTGTGCCATGAAGCTCAGCTTTACCCCCACTGACTAAACCTCGCCCGGCCCAGCAAGGGGGCCCTTAAGTGGACGCTCGCCCCCTCCTACACGGCCTCATGCTGCACTCCTCGCCCAATACCCCCTCCGTCGGTCGCTGGGACCTGATCTCTCACCATCATACAGGCCTAGAGTGAGTGAGTGTGTGTGTGTGTGTGTGTGTGTGTGTGTTTCCTGTTCCTTCCCTAGTTAAAATCTGACCTTTGACCTCTCTCCTGGTGTAATATACCATTTTAATAAGCTTTGTTGGGTCAGTTAGTGTGTCGTTACTATGGAGATTGTCGCGGTGTGTGAGGGATGTAAATGGCGGTTCTTAAATAGGCCTATTTAATCTGAGGGACCCCTGCAGCCTGACTACTCCGTAATAAAGTGATGTATTTGTTAAACCGAGACTCATCGTGAGCTGCGAGTCCATGAGGCCAATGCGTTTCCGCCAGAATAAAGCGTGTAATGTGTTTACCGCAGAAAACGTGGGCTAACTAGTTTAGAGCGTGTCAGAGCGCTTCAGCTAACGCGTTTACTTTGGCTCAGTCATTTGTAACGACTCTTTAATCTGTAATTTGTGTCAGTAAGACAAATGGCTTTATTTCTTAACCAGTGCAAGGAATGATATTGTTAGTCATATTATTCTGATTTGGGTCATTAATGTATGCAAAATCGTAATTCGTCCTGCTTGTATAAATGTACATGTAGTCCACATCCAGTTCTGATCAAATGGGGATTTCTTTAATTATTTGTTTCATTAAAACGATCTCCAAATCTGCGATGGGCGACGGTGCCCAGTGTTTTTCGTAGCCTCCTCCTAGTGCTGAGAAAAGTCTTTAATATTTTATGTGATCACAGGCCTCTATAAGCAAATTTCAGTCCCCGGCAAGTTCAGCCCGAAACATGATTAATTTAGTGTTTATCCCCTACATCTTTTAAAAAAAACAAAACCCCCTTCGGCCAGACGTGCAGAGCTCAGTTTGAGACTAAATCTCTAACTCTACATCATAATACAGGCCTGGGGAGGAATCTTTGCTTGGGCCAGAAAGACGAAGACTTGGCTTCTTTGAACTGGGTACTGTGCAGCGGTCAGTATAGACTGAGCACGTCGTACTGCTTACAAGAAAGCTGAAGATTTTTGCTAATTATTTTTGTTTATTCTACATGTGCTTTTATTTTTTGTTTTGGTAAAACGATCCAGTAAAGTGTATCTGCCATATGCAGATGGGACCTCATTTACTCGACAGATTTTAAAGTTTACTGAAAACATAACCAAGAACAAACCTTTCAATACTTCACTCACCCTCATGTACTTCCAAACACATCAGATTTGTATTGATCTGCCAAAAGCTGGTTTTTAATGAAACCTGAGGTATTTCTGTTCCACCAAAAAGTTATAAAAACACCAGGAGGGTGCTCAAAGTTCAAAACTTATATCTTAACTTATTTTTCACAATTTGTAAAGGAGTGGAAAAGGTAAAAATCAGGATTTAGCATAAAGCTTCAAAATCATTCATGCATGTGAAAATGAGATATGATATGAATCTTTTATTAAGCCATTTTTCTTATAAGACTTTCCACTCCACAACTGACTGTCCAATGCAAAAATGCTACAAAATGCTTTATTTTATGTAAACGTGCAACATACTCAAGCAAAACAGGTACTATTTTTGGAACCAGCAACCCAAAATCAATAAGAACAATATTGGATTTCATTCAGCAAATATGATGCAGGATGGTGTAATAAATCACAAATGATTTGCTTTCAAAATTAATGTTTGCATTCAAAATCTGACAATTGAAAGCTCAGCACTGGAACTTGCCACTTTTAAGTTAGTGCTTGTTGAAACTAACAAAAGAGAGATCTTTGATGTATACATCCTGGTTTTACATTTTCTTGTCAAACTAATTTGCAGGTCACCAGTACAACAAAAAAAACGTAAGTTATATATTATATTTTAATTACTACAAATATGAAGTTATGGAGGTGCTTGTGAAAGTTCGTCAACGTCATCTTTTTCAGGAACAGCGGAAGTACTTGATGAATTGAGTGAATTAATTGCAGTAGTACAGTATGAGTATTACAGTATGAGTGCTAGTAATGAGCGATTGTTGTAGTGGTTTTGGTCTCTTCGGGAGAGTTGTCAAGAGTCGCTCCATCTGTCTCACTCTGCCGTGTCGGTAAAGGTGCTGACAGAAGCTTTGGCTGTTTGAACTTTACAGTGGCCTTGTCATGCAGACAACTGCCCTCAGCTGAACCACAAATCCCAGATTCCCCAGCAACACTGCAAAATTAGCTCCATAAATCAGAGGGGCTTCTGGGAATAGGCCCTGTGTTGCCAGGGGCGATGGATCATCCCAGATACTGGTGTCAGGGGTGCGTGAATCTCGGTGCCACCACGGGCAGATCCAGCCATCACTCGTGTTAAAAATACTCCAGTGAAGTCGATGAGAAACACGAGCAGGAGCTGCCAAAGCTGTCTGACGGTGTGAATGTTCACACGTGTGTACACACAAAAACCATGCCTTTATTCGTATTGGCTGGTGTGTAACACTTTACATTAAGGTGTTAAAATAGTGTAATTGCATTCAATCAGGTACTTAGTAGCCATTGTACTTGCATGAAATAAAATGCACTTATGTTACGAAAGTTATGAAACGGCCTGCAATTACAGTTTGTAATGTAGATATAAGTAGAAGCTACTGTTACACACGTTACACTTAACTGCAATCTTGATGCACTTTATTTTTAAGTAGCTTATGTAAAATTCAGTAATTGTAATGTAATTATAAAGGTATTACATGTATTTAAGCGGTGCTCTAAGGGGTTTAATCAAGCTAAACATGAATACACATGAAGTACACTTAAGTATAATATTGATGCGGTTTATTTGAAGTATCTTATGTCTGTGTACTTCAATTTATGATGATGTCTGCAACACGCATCTTTTGGTTACATTAGTGTTACAAATGTGAAACAGTTCCAGCCGTTACATCTGCATAATTACAAATTGTAAGTGCAAACTGTTCCATAACTTGGTTACATGGTAAGTACATGCATTATGTAAGAACAATGGCTACTTCTAAGTAGTTACTATTTAATTACTATGAATATTGACATCTTAAAATAAGGTGTTACCATTTCTTACCCTATCCCTGAATGCTTAAGCTGTTATAGACAACAATATGACCTTGCATTTAAGATAAAGATGGTTTAAAATATTGTTCTGGATGCCACTGGATGGCAGTGTGCTGCGAATATATTGTCATCATCTAATTCACGTATAATGACGTTTCAGCCAGGATGTTTTGTCAGTTACTTTGCATAGTTCTCAGTGCAATAATATCCAGTTGTATCAATCTTACTGTTTATTATAATAAAACACTATATATGTTTAATTAATTTTTGATATGATATGGCTTTTTACTTTTACCCAACCCTTTAATGTTTTCGTATATTGAGTTTGTGTTTCCAGTACTACACATAATTACTATTTCTTACCACATAATATACACTCTTAGAAGTAAAGCTTCCAAAAGGGAATTTTTGCAGTGATGTCAAAGAAGAACCAGTTTTGTTACCGCAAAGAATTTACTGTTTTTATTTCTTTCTTAAAAGAGCATTTTAATAGCATAAAGAAACATTTTCACTATGAAGACATTTTTGAGCAGAGGAAAGATTACATGGATGATAAAGGTTCTTTATTGAACCATCCATGTCAATAAAGAAGCTTTATTTTTAACTATATAGCCTCTATATATGCGTACTTTACTTTTAAGCATATGTGCTGTGCAGTTAATGCAAAAGCAACGATGTATTGACATTCTGATTTGCACAGATGTGATGTGACAGGCTGTAACGAAGGTTAAAGATGTCAATTTAATTATGGGTCAAAGGTCACATTACTTGGCAAACACATCCTGGAGCCAAGATGGCAGATTAGAAAGATCTCAAGATAAGTTATGTTAACGTATTTAAAAGAAGTGTTCTTTATTGGCATCAATAGTTCAAAGAAGAAGCTTTAAAATCTGCACAGTCTTTCCATTGTGCAAAGAAGGTCCTTCAAGTGGGGATAAAAGGTACTTTGGATTATTTATTTTCTCTCCTAAATGACTAAAGTTAATTTGAATGTTCTTCATAAAGTTTATATTAGCAACTGCTCAGTGAAAGATTCTGTTTGGAATCTAATATTAGAAAAAAACCTTTTGGGAAGAGTGTAAATTAGAATGAACCAATTCTTTCTTAAAAAAAGGAAAGAAAAAAAATGTACACAATGTAACCTAAATAATTCTCCTGGTTATTTAAGCAAGTTTTTAATCAGTTGCTTTGATTACTGAGGCTGTTTTTGTCTGGATGCTATCTGCAGAAATAATTGCCTGTGTTAAAGATCTCTGTCTGTTGTTATAACACACGGTCAGTACCACGCAGTTCAGAGGATCAATCCTGCTGCACTTGGCTGCTTTATACTCAGAGTGGAAATAAAGAGACTGCATCAGGACCCCAGGGGCTATTCAACATCCCCTCCACCCCAAACACTGCTATCTGTAAATTAGCTGACTTTGTGACCCTGCCTGTAATTGCATTAGTTTATCAATGTAGCACACAATTTATTATCCCGAGCAATAACAGCACACAAGGCTGGTGTCTGTGTCTCACACCTTACACAGTAATTAGAGACGAAGGATTTCAAAAGACGTGCTTTAAAGCCTGTGTTTGAGAGTCTGCTTGTGCTTATAGCTCTCTGAACATTAATAAACACCGTTCAGACCCATGAGCACATGGGCAGACACACCAGGCCTCTATTTTCATCTTTACTTTAGAAACTATAGGTGAATATAATATAACCATTTTAAGGCAAGTGTCAGTTTCTGTTGATTTTATAGGACTAATGATTTGAACAAACCTTATTTATACAATAAATGGTGGTTCTGACTTGTGTCAAGCACAAAGAACTAACCCTCCAGAACCCCCACAAAGTCCTTTTCACAGATTTGCAGAAATGGAATTTGTTATAGTTGGATATACTAGTGATTAATAAAATCTACAACAGATATAATTTTTGCATTCACATTTGATTCAGTGGCACAACAAAAGAAGCCCAATAGTGTTTATGACTGCAAAAGAGGGAGTGAAGAGAAACATGTAAAATTTGCCATTATGGCATCAGATTATCACTGTCTGTGAAAAGCGACTGGAAATAATACAGTTCACCTAAAAAAAGAAAAAGGGTTAGGGTTAGAAAAATTAAAAAAATAATTTATTAAAAACCTTAACCTTTAACATTTGTACATTTCATACAAATACAATACAACAAAATAAATAAATCTGAGAACATGCCTTCAACATTTTATTAAATTAGAAGCTTAAAATGTGTGGGTCAAATTGACCCATTAACATCACAATCATAATAAAAATTGTGTACATATCAAAACTCAAAAAATTTCGTGTCAGAATTGACCCAGAACACATATAAACACTAATATGAGCAAATACAACATGTTTTCTTCACTGTTGAAATGTGCCTGTTGGATGTTTTTTGTCAATGGTCAACATAGTTTTACACAAATTGCATAACTATTACATTTCTTACTTCACTTAAATAATAATAATAAAAAAAAATTAACAAAGATTCTAAAAACATCCTAAATATTTAATAGGCATCACATTATTTTTTTAAACAATTACATTATTAAGTATGACATTATAACAGACAGACAACAGGCATGGGTGTAACAGTGTCAATGCATTGTGAAAACAATATGAATCTGGTGGTTCATTGCATTATTTATTTATGTATTATACATACCAATACTGTGTGTGTATGTGTATATGCTGATTAAAAAAACAAAAGAAAAAAACAAACATGTAACTCCAGTTAGTCACACTTCTGTGAAATCAAACTGCTCACTTAGGAAGCAACACTGATTGACAATCAATTTCACATGCTGTTGTACAAGGTGGAAATAGTTTGCAATTAGCAAGACACCCCCAGTAAAGGAGTGCTTCTGCAGGT
Organism: Enteromius viviparus; assembly: GCA_032353835.1. NCBI lineage: Eukaryota > Metazoa > Chordata > Actinopteri > Cypriniformes > Cyprinidae > Enteromius > Enteromius viviparus. The sequence goes on from JAUCNO010002567.1 coordinate 11,318, forward strand.
GCTGACCACAGACCACTTCTCTTTCTGGCTGATGTTTTGGTCACTTTTAAATGCTGGCGGTGCTTTCACTCTAGTGGTAGCATAAGACGGAGTCTACAACCCTTACAAGTGGCTCAGGTAGTGCAGCTCATCCAGGATGGCACATCAATGCGAGCTGTGGCAAGAAGGTTTGCTGTGTCTG
>JAUCNO010002568.1:0-11498 GCA_032353835.1 Enteromius viviparus
TTCAGTGCTTTGCTACAATCTGTATTGTTAAAAGCGCTATATAAATAAAAGTGACTTGACTTGACTTGACTTGACATGTAGCCCAAGAATGAGATCTTAGTGAGGTGGAATTCGCATTTTGACATCTTGGCGTAGAGCTGGTGTTTTATTAGTTTCTGGAGGACCTCTCTAACATGAAGTACATGGCTGGGGTAGTCTTTGGAGTATATTAGAATATCGTCGATGTAAACAATGACGAATTTATTGAGCATTTCTCTGAAGATCTCGTTAACCAGCGCCTGGAACATGGCTGGACTTTTGGACAGGCCGAAGGGCGTAACGAGATAGCTGTTTTCCATTCGTCGCCCTCCCTGATGCGGAAGAGGTTGTAGGCACTGCGGAGGTCGAGCTTGGTGAAGTAATGGGCTGACCTGAGTTGTTCCAGGGTGGGGGGCACCAGGGGTAGCATATACCGGTACTTGATGGTTATTTCGTTCAGTGACCGGTAGTCGATGCAGGGTCGAAGGCCGCAGTCCTTTTTCTTTACAAAGAAGAAGCCTGCCGATGCTGGTGAGGTGTGTGTGTGCTGAATATGTGTGCTACCTAAATAGTGATGAAAAGTAAAGCCCTATTCGGACGGGACTAGTTTTACAGGGGGTCATTAGAGAATGTTTGGTGTCACAGACGTACTTGGTGATTTTAATCCGAATCTGGCATGTCTGTGTTTTCTCACACAACTTCTGTGATATTTCTAGAGTCTGGATGCAATGTCTGTGATATTAATTTTCCCAACACGTTTCCTTGTGTGTTTTAGCCAATGCAATATGCCGTTGATCCTCTTACCACATGCACGTTTAATATATTTTGATATATAAGTTAAATACAATAAAATAAATAAATGCAAAGAAAGAGCCTGATCACGTAAACTTAAGACTGACTATTGTAATATCAGTTTCAGGTAAGATTACTCGCATTCATTTCTGCACTCTGATACATATGTTTTAATTATCAAAATAAACAACAACTACAAAAAAAAAAAACAATAGTTATGTACATTAACACAGTTTTGCTGCACTAGCCATTTAGCTTCACCATTTTATTTGTTATTATACCAATTGAAATCAATCTGAATGACTATAGCAATTCACACATTCAGAGCACGTGATCTCTGTGGCGCCCAGATGTACAACATAAACGCTCTCACCTCTGTAATAAACACAGAGTCCCAATGAAATGGTACATGAAGATCACGGACGTCAGGTAATAAGAATAGAAGCTCACACAAACAGTAGTTTAAAATGTGGTGAAAGTCATCATAGCTTGCCTAGTATAGCCCCAGCTCCCAACCCAACTTTATGAATAGATAAATGGCAATTCTTTTTAAAACACTTTATTTTGATGGTCCCTTTTGAACAATCTGCTGACAATAAGTAGCTTTGCACCTACATGTCAACTAACTCATTGGAATATTAGTACACTCTCTAATATCTGCTAACTCTTTATTGTGATGTCTCCCAAAAGACACTCTACTGACTATAAGTAACTTTACAAGTACATATAAACCTATTCAAACCCTAACCCTACCAGTCTACTAATACGCTGCTAGCACTTTATTGAGAGTTAGTGGATATGTAGGTGCAATGTTACTTATAATCAACAGAATACGTTAAATGGACCATCAAAATAAAGTGAAACCATTTTTTTTTAATCGCGCGATAAGAGTCTCACGTTAACACAGCACGTAAAAGCCGATAAAGAGGTTGGTGGACAAACAAAAACCCACTAATTCTGACAAACTCCAAGAAGTGATTATGAAAGAAAATCAAATCACGTTTATTGTCACATCACCACAGCACATGTGCCTAGGTAAGTGAAATTCTTAGGAGTGTGCTCCAGACAGTACATATAGACAATTAGACAGTTACATACCTAAGTTTTTACAGATGATAATTTTCAGTATATACATTCATGCATACATAGTACACACATTGTGCAATTTACATATTTACAATGAGCAATACAGTAGCTGTATTGAGCTGTATTTTCAATAAATGTGTAGGAGAGAGAGGGTAGTACACAGTGCAAAGATTTGTGCAGTTGTAACATAAATCATTAAATATATATATATATATATATATTTACTGTACATATGTATGATTAAATAATGGTTCAGTGGAAAGGATATCCAGGTGACATGGAAGTGTATTTGGATGTTTTGTGTGACATATATATTGTTGTATTAAGTGCAATTTGTGCAGAGAGTCCAGTGATCAGGCTGATATAGTGGGAGTATGCTGCTAGATGTGCTTGTTCTGACTGTTCAATAGCCTGATAGCCGTGGGAAAAGAGAAGCGTCTTCCTGAGGGCAGCAGAGAGAGCAGTCTGTGGGACGGGTGGCTGGAGTCACTGATGATCCTCCGGGCTTTCCTTATGCACTGCCTAGAGGAAGGGAAGCTCACCTCAGACAATGTGGCGGGCAGTTCGCACAACCCTTTGAAGAGCTTTGCGGTTGCCAGAGGTGCTGTTCCCGAACCAGGCAGTGGTGCAGCCAGTCAGGATGCTCTCCACAGTGCAGGTGTAGAATGTTTTGAGGATGCTGGTGCTCATTCCAAACTTCCTCAGCCATCTTAAGAAGAAGAGGCGTTGGTGTGTATTCTTCAGCACTGCATCTGTGTAAGCAGACCATGTGAGATCCTCACTGATGTGAACACCGAGGAACTTAAAGCTGTTAACTTGTTCCACAGGTGTCTCATTGATGGTGATGGGTGTGTATTCTCTGCTCTGTCTTTTGAAATGCACCACCAGCTCCTTAGTCTTGACGATGTTGAGTGAGAAGTGTTTCTCCTGACACCATTTGGTCAGGGTGCTCACCTCCTCTCTGTAGGCAGACTCATCATTGTCAGTGATCAGGCCTATCACCGTTGTGTCGTCAGCAAATTTGGCGATGATGTTGGAGCTGTGTCTAGCTATACAGTCATGTGTACAGGGAATACAGGAGTGGGCTGAGAACGCAGCCTTGTGGAGCACCAGTGTTGAGGGTCAGCGGAGATGAAGTGTTGCTGCCCATTTTGACCACCTGACTTCTGCCTGTCAGGAAGTCCAGAATCCAGCTAGACAGATGTTTGTTTAGTCCAAGACCCTGTAGTTTTGTGAAAAGTGTGGTAGGTACTACTGTGTTAAATGCAGAGCTATAAACTGTGGACCCCGGTCTGACACAATGTCTTCAGTATGGTGATGGGCAAGTTGGTGATGAAGTCGACTGCAATGTGCGACCAGGGTCTTTGGGGCAGAGGCAGTGGCTGTAGTAACCCAGCGGTGGGCTGGTGAAATGACTTAGAGATGTTACATGTTACACAGTCCTTGATGTAGGCAGTTACATCCCGGGTTAAAGATGGCCACCAGAACTTGTTGGTCAGGAGATCCACTGTGGCCTGGATCCCAGGATGACCTGCGCTTGGTTTGTCATGGACGAGATGAAACAAACGGGAGCGAAGGATCTCACGGACCTAAGTGAGAGTCCTTGGGCATTCTGTGGGAACAGCTGGCTTGGGCTTCGGAGATTTCTGACATGATATCCCACTGGACTGGAGCTAGGATGAGCGCAGGTGGGATAATAGACGTGAGGGGCTTGTTGGTTCTTTGGTCGTCAAACTGTCGTGACATGGCATCCGCTTTAGCATTCTTGGATCCTGGACGATAGGTTATGGAGAAGTTGAATCTTGAAAAGAACAGAGACGGAGGTATTTCAAATTACGGTGATTGGTAAGCACCATGAATGGAGTAGACGCTCCTTCGAGTCAGTGCCTCCACTCATCTAGGGCTGCCTTCATGGCTAACAGTTCTCTGTCCAACACATCATAATTTCGCTCCGCGGGACTCAGCTTTCTAGAAAAGAAGGAGCAGGGGTACAGTTTGGCAGGTTATCCATGGCGCTGGAACTATGGCCCCAGTGCCCATCTGGAATGTGTCGACCTCCACCAGGAACTGATGATCAGGGTCAGGGAGTCGCAGAATAGGGGCCGAGGTGAATCGTTCTTTGAGTTCCTGAAAGTCCCTATCACTCTCTGGAGTCCATTGAAGTCGAGACGCCCCTTTGCGGGTGAGTAAAGTGAGGGGCCCTGGCTGAAGCCTCGAATGAACCGTCGGTAAAAGTTGGCAAACACCAAGAAGCGCTGTCACACTTGGGTAACATGACATCTGTGTAGTCTGTGCTGAATAAGTATCTGTACAACGGCCCGGACATGCTGAATGTGTATCTGTATATCTTTGGAATAGATGAGGATGTCATCAGTGTAAACCACAACAACAGTAGTTTAGCATATCCCAGAAGATGTCGTTGACCAGGGCTTGGAAGACAGAGGGTGCGTTGATAAGTCCAAAGAGGTTAACAGGATATTCGTAGTGGTCTGTGGTGGATTTTCTACTCATCACAAGCCTGTATACGAATTAGTTTATAGGTGCTAGAGCCCTGCATTTAGACCTCGGGCCGGGCTTTCAGGCCAATTTTAAGCTTCTCCTTATTTTTATATTTAGACATCCGCCAAGTAATGAGTAAAAGATTGTAATGTGGTGCCGGTGAATACAACACGAGCCGCGCTCCGCAGCTAAAAGTCTCCCGCCGCAGAGAGAGAGCAGCCGTCAGCGCAGCGCAGCTGAAGAGTTTTGCGTTCAGATGAACGCAATAATCTTGCCGCAATGCCCCAGCAAATGTAATTGTCATGTCGAAGGAAAACAATAGAAAGACATTTAAATTATTTACTCATGAACAAGTGTTTTCTGAGTAACCAATGCCTCCTGGGAGAGGCATTGGTGTTGGCAGGCTGAGGACCACTGAATAATTTTTTGACATGTCCAGGAGATGACGGGGTCGTGAGTGGTTAGCCAGGGGTGCCTGAGGATGATTGGGTGGTTGGGTGAGTAGATAACGTGGAGCTGAGATGGATGGTCTCTTTGTGTAGTGCTCCAGTAATGAGGGTGAGTTCTTCAGTACGGCTGCTGACTTATCCTGTTCCTAATGGTCGGCTGTCGAGGGCTGGCACAGCCACATGAGGGGTGCATGGAAGAAGGGAGACATGATGACAATTAGCGAAGGCAGCATCAATAAAGTTCCTAGCCGCCCCAGAATCAAAGAAGGCCTCAGTCATTATACAATTTCCCTTTACCAACAGACAGATTCCGAGAAGTAAACATGATGATAATAAGTTCTTAAGTTGAATAAGTGAATAAGTTCACCTCGGGTACGGAGGTGTGTGGAGGTCTTTTAGGGCAGCTGGCACGGAGATATCCAGATAATCCACAGTAAAGACATAGATGGTTCCTCATCCTTCTCTCGCACTCCTCATCAGTCAAGTGGGTGAAACCAATCTGCATGGGTTCCTCAGTAGTGGACAGCGTGGGGAAAGTCATTGTGTAATCAGCTGCTGTGGAGGCGCCCTGGCGGAGATTAAGAAGCTCATCTCCTGCCTCCTTGCCATCAGCAGCGTGACCAAACACAAATTGCTTGGTAATAGACGGTTTTAGACGGAAAAAACATATTTCCTCCAGCTCACAGCACAGTGACCCATTTCAAAGCTTTACCCATCAGCAATGAGCAAACCAGCAACACTTTACTGTCATCTGTTATGTAGCTTTGGGATTGCTGGTTAAGAAAGATGGAACATTGCAGCAGAAAACCTTGACCCTTGCCTGGGGACCTGTCATATTTCTTAGGCATGGCCATGCGTGGTTGAATGTAGTTCACGGGTACCAGAAGTGGGAGATCTTTGGGGGGCACTGGGCAGAGCAATGGCAATGGCAGTCAGCAAGAATCAGAGTTGATATAAATAGTCCAGGGTCATTCACAGAAAAACAAACACAGTTAAGAATGCTCAGAAATATCTCCATAGGGATGATAAGACTTTGCGGTGCTTTAGTCCAAGTCCACGTCTTAAATAGGCAAAATAACAAGGCCCGTCTGGCGGGAAATCGATGGGGTATGTGCGGAAAAAGGGTCCAGGTGGGAACTAACACTCAGGTGAAAGTTCCCGCTGCTGGCAGTCAGAGAGACCCACAGAGGGACCGTCCATGACAATATCATTCTGATGAGCGGGCAAGTTTATTTATTTATTTTTATTTTTTTTTTTACATTTGCATTAGTTAACATGTAATTGGGATATAAACTTGAACTAGTTGGAATTTCCCAAACAATAATTCCCTAGAAATCCAGAATGAATCCAGAATCGACTGAAACATTTTGAATATAATTTATTTTGTACAATGAAAGGATTTTTTTATGTTCTAAATAATATGAAACAATACAATGTAAAAGTACTATTATAAATGTTAAGGTTTAAGAATGTTCAGACCAATGTTTATTATTAATAATATGTTTGCTAATAATCGTAAAATATTTAGTTGTATTATTTTTGTATTGTTGTTTATAATATGCTAAACAATAAGACTCAGTTTTTTAAGATATAAAATATATTTTTTAAAATAGTATAAAGCATGTGGATGTGAATTTTTACAGTGCATGGAAATCATAGAAATTTAGATCACTTTCAGGAGATTGTAAACTAACACCCCTTGGTCAGATGTGTGCCTGGGAAAATATGCTACAACTCTCTCTTCAGCAGAAAGCAAATGGAAAGTTTACAAGAATGCAGAATGGAAACAGAACAGCCTTTATACTCATTTCCAGCAGTCTGAAGGTCAAGGCAAAAGCTCAAACAAAAAGAAAAAAAGGCAGAATGAAAAGTAAATGTTTTGATGTATTGTTTTATGTATGTATGAGGGAGCTCAGAGGAGAGCCAGGCAGAAAAAAATCAATAGCAGCATAAACCTGATTTACTGCGCGTCATAAAACATAAATAAGTGTTCTAAGATGAAGTAAAGCAAAGTCTTAATTTAATCTACACAAAAGCTTCACTGTACTGATGAACTAATACGAGAGTGAGGTACATTCAAATCTATAGACAGACACATAATTGTCATAATAATATTTTCTCTGTGTGCAGCCACGTGTTTCTAGTATTCATTTATCATCTGGCTAATGGCCAGGGCAATCAAATCACAATTAAAATGTGCTCAATATTGTCACTGAGACGTTTTGGAACAAATTTTCCCCCCACCCCCGTTAGTGCTCCGCCCAATAAATCAGAAATGTTGTGATGCATGTAATGGTTTATAGGGAATAGATTATGGTTTTATTGAGCTAATGCAGCAGAACTACTAATTTACACAGATCAGCACTGGGACACATCAGACTGTTCTTGCTCACATGCTCTTAGAACTGCTGTATGCTCCACGCATGTTTTCTGCTATCGGTCATTCTTGGTGCAGTTTTTTTGCAGAAACTTTTTTGCTGCTGCCTAAAAAAATGGAATAGGTTGTCTGTTGCCTATTTATGGACAGGACCCAATCAGAACATATTGCATACAAAATTTAAAAAAAAATAATAAATCAGTTGAATCTTTTTTATTCCTATTTTCTAAAGGCAACAATTTTCTATACAACTGACTTCACAAGAAAAACACAGCAGTCAGGCTGCTTCACATGCAAAAAAACATCATTAAATTACATGTATCAGTGTGTCAGCAGGCGTCTTCTAATCTGCAGTTTGTTTTTGTATGTGTATTCACCTTATTCCTAAATAACCAATGCAATGAGTTTATTTAGGTGGGTTTTCATTTCTCTTTGGATGCTGTTGTGTTCCAGTCTCAATACAAACCCATGTTAAAATGGGGTAAAAATATCTGAATGATTTAAACTGAAACTTTTTTCAATATAACAAAGTGCTTGTTCTGAGCTCCAATAAATCTGTCAAAAGACAACAGAATACCACACTTTAGAAAAATAGGCGTCAGTAAAATTATGTTTTTGTAGGTGGGGTCAAGTGGTTTGCCCAAGATAGAACACAGGAATTATGCAAATGTGTAACCCTGTTATGTGGAGCCATCACAGAAGTGGTATTCAAATTAATAACAACTCTTTTAGGTCATTTTGGGAGACAATAGCTTTATTTGTTGTTTATTTCTGGATTGGATTTTTGGGAACTTTAAATGAGCGATATCACATGATTTTCTATATCAGCATAGCTGTTAAGTCTCTGACTTATGGTGGCCCAGTAGTGCAAAACACAACACAATTTAAAAAAGAAGCTCACAACAACATTTAGCCACAAATGTTCCTGGCCACTAGGGGCAGTTGGTCTGCAGAAACGGCTATTATATGTGGTACTCGCGAACACTGTGGACCCACAAAATAGGCAATACAGCACGGACTGAAATAACGCCAGAGGATGGTTTTAAAGTCAGCATCAAAACAGGTACAAACAGCCCGCACATACTTGTGATATGCACAAAATAGCCTAGTGGTCGGGAGCATTTCCGTTGTGTTGTGGCTTAATGTCATTGTGTTGTGAGCTTATTTTTGCTTTTTAAATTGCATTGTGTTGTGCACTACTGGGCCACCGTAGTGATTACATTCAGTATTGCACCTCCTGACTGGCCATTGCATTCCAGAAATCAACTTTGCTCAATGCAGCAAACCCGTGTTATCCACCTTTTTCTTAAACGCGGAAGTAAGCCTATGGGTGAGACTTCATTAGCCACTACAGGAGAATAGCAGTGTGCAGTAAAACTGTTTGAGCTACAAACCAGTGTGTTCATAAGAAAGATAATGAAAATAACTACCACAAATGTATGTAGCGAGACATTAAATATGTACAAATATTTACATGTCACTGCAGTTTTCAAAAGAAATGAACACTAGAGGAAGTAAAACTCTGACACCTTGTATTTACATTTTTTCCTCCTTCAAATTTACAGGTTTTCAATAAATAAAGCATACTTTTCGCACAATTACCTGTAGAATAACATCCTATGACTTTAAAACAATATTAATATGCTGGGATATATGAAAATTAATGCTTCTGAATGCTATTACTACACATATCCAGATTATTTTATGTATATGTTTATATATATACTGTATGTATATATAGTTTTAGTGCCACCAACAAAAAACAAAAAAATCTAAAACTATGAGATTAAAGTCGTAATATTACAAGATTAATGTCGAAACTACAAGAATAAAGTCGTAATGGTCAGAGTATGTGTTTAGTTTCCTTGTGTTTTGCTCTTCATATTTCTGCCCTTGCCCACATTTGGTATTTCCTGTCTATGTGATTATTGGTTGATTTACTCCCATCTATCTTCCCCAGGTGTCCTTAGTTCTGTCGTTAGTATTTGTATTTAAGCGTCTGTGTTTCAACCCTCTGTGTCAGTCCTCAAGTGTCAACCTGCATGTTTTCTGTTTTACGTCTGAGTTTATGATTAAAAGTATTGTTTGTAAGACCTTTGCTATGTGTGATCCATAAGCCACAGCGTGACAGAAGGACTGACCGTAATTGAAAAAAAGTAAGGATGATCACCCCCATCACCTCCTCAATGGGCAGACTCCTCTCCCTGCTCCGCATGAACAATGGCAAGGATGCTGTGACAGTAATATTATGAGACAGCGTGACAGTAATATTATGAGAATTAAAGTTAAATTACAATGAAAATGAAGTCAAAACTACAAGATTAAAGTCAAAATATAATATTTAGTATAGTACCTTGTAAATGACCTGGATTGAGAGAAGGCATTGTTGCATCCGAGTGGCCGCTTGATGTTACTGGGATGAGACCTAAGAACTTGCCGAAACCGCTTAATATCAAGAATATGATATTTATTAAAGTGCTGAACTTTTAATCTTAACATTAGCTCACACACTCAGTCGACACTCCACTGTAGCTCTTATATTTAATCATTTTTAATAAACTACAAAGACATTTATGTGGGATTATTAGCAGAAATTATATCATGTTTAACATTCACGGGACAAAATGCTTAGAAATAATATTTCATGTCTTCCATTGGATTCATTATTGTGTGCCACCCAATAGCAATAAGATTAGTCCCTTTAATAATTTTATAACAAAATCTCAGCTTTTAGTTTTATAGCGAAACACAAATGGTGTCTTATATAATGCAGCGATCTGATCAGTAAAGAGCTTGAACAACACATTACTGTATGTTCATTATTTGTAGCATGTCAGACATCCAGTAATCACAATAGCAGCTATTTAACCTATAAAGCACAAATTTAACCTACTTAACTTGAGCAATCCTAAGTATATGTATACTTACATTTTCAAAATGTTGCCTGTTTTTCCCCCCAAACTTCAAAAACAAAATCCAAAAATGCACAACACAAAACACAAAATGCCTCATATCTCTTGAAAAATTAAGCACTGCGAAAAAAATATCACAAACACATCTTTAAATCAAACATTTGCAAAAAACCTAGCCTTAAAGGTGCAGTGTGTAAAATTTGGGAGAGTTTATTGGCAGAAATGCAATATAAACATACAAAACTATGTTTTCAGAGGTTACATATTAAGCTGTTATGATTTTATAACATTAGAATGGAAACTCTTACATGGAAGTTGCCATTTAGTGCCGCCATGTTTCTATTGTAGCCCTTCCTTGGCATTTTAAAAGGCCGCTTGTGTCGTCACCATGTTGAAATGTGCTTGAGAAAGTAGTAGTGGTAGTATTAGGAAGCAAGTCGGTAGTGTTTTTCTGGTGGAAGTAAGAGGATAAAGGAAATGAATAAAAGGAAATTTAAAATAAAATGCGCGGGATCATGCGTATTATGCGCAAGAAGAACATATTGGTCTACTGAATAATTAAGTAAATATAATTCTTTGAATTTCTTTGCAGCGGTACGTTGGGGGAGGAGTTACGAAGGTATAAAATAATCTTAGTATAGTATAGTATAATCATAATCTTCTTTTCGTGGCAAATGAGCGCACATGCAATTTGCATGGCAATTTTGCTCCAAGTCTGGCGTGAGAACTCCAGTCTTGCAAACGTGACCTTGCGTTGTTTCGATGTCATTTCTTGCGTGTGTTTGGCAGTGAGACAAAGTTGTCTGCAATTCTTCCTATTGTAAAGTCATGTAGTGTAAATCCCCCTTTTGCCGAACTATCATGCAGTGTGAACACAGCAGCAACTGAATGATACCCCAGATAGTCATGCAGTGTGAAAAGACCTGTGACACGATTACTTTGAAAATCATGCAGTCTGAACTCGGCGTTAGCCGTTTGTTGATATTTAAATCCTAACTGCAAGATGTCGCTAAAAATTACACACTGCACCTTTAATATTCATTCAAAAAGTCAAATAGTGGTATATGGTAGTGCAGATTTGAGTGTGTCAGGCTTCAGAAATAGTGTGATAAGTAAAGCTTTTGTGTGCAAGCAGCTATATAGGCCTATAAATTAGGGGTATGAACAACAATGCAGCTATACTTCACATATCTTCTGAGGTTTCTTCTTAGCAGCAAATAAAGCAAAACCACCTTTATAACCAAAACCAAATGCTCCTTATAAAAAAAATGAAATTTAATATTGTGGTAGTTATAAACTAATAGAAAGTAAATATATATATATATATATATATATATATATATATATTTTTTTTTTTTTTTTTTT
>JAUCNO010002569.1:0-11493 GCA_032353835.1 Enteromius viviparus
AATCGTTGAACTATGCTGGTAACGACGGAACTTGCGACCATAGTAGGCTAACTATGCCTTTGGGAAATGCACCCCTGTTTGAGAGCTGTGAAGTAGGATATTTTATGATGTTGCTTGCAAGTCATCTTTAAAATCCAAAAGGAAATCAAAATCAAACCACTACTGTCACAATTACGATTTCAAATGCCATTTCATGCACCTTTCTAGTTTTTTGCCAATGAATTTTCCCAGTTTGACCCTTTAAATGGGTTAGCAGCATGATTTCTCTTTCATTTGAATGTTTCTGTATTTAGAATTTGATGAATTGTGCAATTAAAGAACTGCCATTGTAATTCACTGGAGCGTATATAGAGAGTGTAATTAAAACAAGCTGCCTCGGGCATCACAAATTCATCTCACCTGCAGAAAAAAAGATGACAGAATGAAGCTTATGAGCTCATCACAGCTACTTCGGTCATGACAGAGCGCAATCAATATTTGAGAAGAGCATGGCAGAGACATCTGAAAGCGATATTCCCAAAACCCTCACCATATTAAGCGAACAACAAAACAGCCACAACATCCTTATAATTGTGGAGGAAGACTATTACAGTAGCAGCTGTTCAGATCGATCGACTGGCCTTGTGTTTATAATGGATGAGCGAGTCAGGAGCCGTTTGACAGATAAGCCAGACAGGTGCTGATGGTTTAATTTAACATGGAGGAATGGCGGTATCAAATAGATTTTGTTGCATGGCATGATGGGATTTCTGGTCTTTTGACCCCCTCAGTGATCTTTCCAGGGCTCTTTGTGCTGACTAGAGGTGTTTGAAGAAGGTAAATACCAGGGATTGACCTCTTGTCCCACAATCTCTTAACGAGGAATGGTTTCTGTAATGCTGAAGATAATATAATGATTTTTAGCACATAGATCAAAAGAGGAGATACTTGAAGTGTGCAGACACTGCCGGAGGATGGCTGCTAGTGGCTCTCTATTGCTGACTCATTCACTCATGCGATGACTGTGTCTAGTGCATGGCACAAACATTGGGGTATGAGTAACATCCAGTTCCTTTTCAGGAACTCGAGCTGCGTCAACGAGACGCTATGGGAACGCCCTCAGCGTGACGGCTCTGAATCGTGTATTAAATCAGCCAATGATGAGTTGGGACATCATAGGTGGGTGACGTCACTGGCCAGGAAGCATATAAGCACATGGAATGCGGCTGGCAAACTAGCTTTTTGTCATTCAGCGCTCTGTGTTGACTGTGTGTTTTCCTAGCTTTAAAAGTGTCTCTGTCAAAAAAGAAAAAGAAAAGGGGCGAGGGCAACTAACCATCTTACAAAATGCGTGTTCTTCTATGCAAGAGAGTTATTTAGATTGCCGATTAACACGCACTAGATATGTAGTCTGCCGGGGAGCAAAGCATGTTGATGCAGTTCTCCAACAAAGTAGGAAAACTGTGGACGTTGTGAGAGAATAAGAGAAAATAACACGAACGTATGCTTCGCTCCTGGGGACATCTCTATAGTGATAAATATAGAGCCTCGATAAGCTCTAGCAATTCGAGGAAGGAAGCGTGTTCTGCTACTTCCCCTTGTTAAAGCGGCGCAGCGTTCCTCCTATCTCATCCGAGGATGAAGAGGTTAGAACGCAGAAGAGACCACGTACTCTACCGCCCCAGTATATAAAACTGAACGCCAAGAAAAGTGTTCTTTTTCCAGTTCAGAGAACCACTTATCTAGGCGTGGTGTGAGACTCGACCACGATGCGGGCATGTACGACACATGCTCGAGTAGTTTCGATCGTCATCGCAGTCGCAAGAAGGGGCCAGTGCTGGGAGATCCAGGTCGCTGCATAATGCTGGTCATGGTGCGATCACGAGTGGTCGCTTAGCCCAAGGTCTGGGAGATGTCGCCATCTTACTTGGCACATCTACTGTCTAGAAATCCTAGCAGCAACACTTCTTCACAGACGTAAGAGATCAACTTGTGTTGGTGCGCACCGACAACACCTCTGTTGTCTCTTACATCAACCACCAAGGATGTCTGCGGTCGCGCCCCTTGTACAAGCTGGCACACCAGACCCTTGTGTGGGCCCGGGACAGATCCCTCTCACTGAGAGCCATTGACTTTCCGGGGCATCTAAATGTAGGAGCAGACATCCTGTCGAGACAGGGGCCGAGGCCCGGGGTCTGGTTGCTCCACACAGAGGTGTGGAACAGATCTAGAGCAGTGGTTTTCAACCTGTGGGCTGCGGCCGCGACCGCTTCGCGACACAAGAGAACGCGCAATGTCCCCTCTGGTACTCTCTAGTTCATCCAGCTCCTGCGGGACTAGATGCCATTGTACAGACATGGCTGAGGCTGCATCTGTATGCTTTTTCCCCCGATTGCTCTGCTCTCCGAGAGTGCGCCAGGACGAGGTCAGTCTACTTGCTGTAGCACCATTTTGGCCGGGCCGAGTATGGTTCTCCCTGATAGACCTCCTAGACTGCCCATCATGGGTGATTCCAGTCAGGAGAGATCTCCTCTCACAGGCCGGGGGCACTATGGTCCACCCCCGTCTGGAGCTGTGAAAACTGAGAGTGTGGTCCGTAAGGGGGCACAACTCTTAGCCACAGGTCTCTCAACCGAGGTTGTTGAGACCCTTCTCCAATCCAGAGCTCCATCTACGAGAAAGCTAGGGTTTATATGTAATTTTAATTTATTGGTTGGCCAAAATTGGACATTATTGTTTTCCTTTTTTTTGTTTTTTACATTACTTAAGATAAGGATGTAAACAGATAAAAATGCATAAAAATCAAACAAACATGAATTAATGAATTATACTTTTTTAATTAAAAAGAAACCGTAGAAGGCAAGATTAGCAGTTAATTTTAAAATAAACAAACTGTACATTGGCTGTGCATTTTTAGAGTGCTCTGCTGCTATAAAAGTGTTTGCTATGGGGAATTAAACTGGTCTAGAGTTCAGAAAACACTACAAAATGTCTCACAGTTCACAGTCATGCGGTAAATCTGTTTGCAGTCGGCAGTCTCACACCACCATGACTTTTTGTGAACCAATAACTTGACTCTGAAGTCCCGTTAAAATGAGAAAACAAGACCTCTACCAGTTTTTGGCCCTCCAGAAAATATCCAATATCAAAGTTACACTCCTTCGCCCACAGAATGTCCTTTAACCCTGCACAAAAGTTTTCTTTCACATGCAGCCTGTCTGGCTGCACAAGCAGTCTTTCTTTTTTAAATTGTGGCGTTTTATTGCACCAGGCCTTTACAGAAAGACCTGTAAGTCTCACGCTGGAGTTGTGTGATGATGAATGCTATGAGTATATCACGCTAATAAGGTTTTATATGTGATGCATATAGCCTTGCACCTGGTCGAACAAAGAGAAGAAAAATAAGCATAAGTTTAGATATGTGTAAGTCGTCTTCCTGCTTTATACCCAACAGCACCCTCAGATCCCTCAACAATGCATAATGAGCGGCGCTAAGGTGATCATCTGCAGAAGACATGTCACACTTCCTCTCCTCTCCTGTCACAACTCAAAACAGGGCTAGGTGTGTGAATACATCTTTGTGAGAGAGGAAGTGTTGGTGAGAGTACGAACATGCTTGAGCGGGAATGAAACTCATTTGTGATTTTTCATCTCAAATAAAATATTGACTGGAATAGTGAACATAGTATAGTTTTAATGGATGCTGCATGCTTATGTGAAGAAAACAGACATCTAAACTATAAACTTGGATTATTTACTCATCCTCTTGTTGTTTGAAGTCTGCATGATTATATTTCCTCTGTGGAACATAAAAGGGGTTTTTAAAAAATATCTTAGGTACACTTTTGGAAATGAAAGATAATGAGGACTATAGCTGCTATGATTAAAAAGAATCATAAACGTAGTTTTGATTACACTCTAAGTCTTCTAAAGTTATACAGATATATTATATAAGTTGTTAATGACTGTACTAATCTGTTCTAACTCTCCTTGGTGATTTCATGAGGCAAATAGTGGTCTAATTTATAAATGAATCGTTCTTTTGAGTGTTATAAATAAATTAGTCGAATTGATCCATTCACTGTTCCAGTTTTTGAGTTCAGTTCACTCAAAGTGTGTGAAATAGCTGGCTACAATTTTAAGTTATATTAATTACTGATCATCGTATCATTTCAAGGCAGTAGACACTATATGACCAAATGAGGAAAGGAAAGGATGTGACATACTAGAAATTTGTGATCTGTGTTTAATCCAAGTGCACACACACAAAATCCCAAGTTCCCTTCCCTCCAAATTTCTGTTCAGTTTCATAACATCAGAAAAAAAAGTTGAAAAGTTTCAAAGGCGCAATGGTCAATAAAGCACACAACAACATATATACGTTGTGCAGCCAAAAATGACATCGTAAATCTTTCTTATTTAAATCAGGTTGACTTTCATTTTCATGCCCACAAAGAACATTCTCTGTTTTCTATGACTTCACAAACATTCAACGCCATGCAGTCATGAGTCCTGCATGCCATGCCTGGCACTCATAAATCACTTCAATTCAATCTCTGGGGAGATTGCCCCAGAGATGTTGAGTCGTTTCCTGTGTTGGCATGGCAGAGGAGAGTGAGTGCTAAATCACGAGGTGAGATTTGATTTATTAGCACTGGACTGGAATAGGGAGGGGCCACGAGACCCTCAGAGGAGTTGCAATTTAGATTGGCCACAGCAGATGGACGGTCAGCAATCAGACAGCTGCTGTAATCAATTCAGCCTGGAGTCAGACATGAATCAGAGGTCTAGTGTTGCCCGATTGTGTCCAGTCTGAGTTTGTTTATAACGCACACATTCACGCTATGCTTAAAGTAGTCTGCTGGTTGATGCTCGGGCAGACGCTGTCGCAATTGTGCGGTACATCTCAAAGTCATCTTTCTTGTGAATTACTGAATATTACTGTCAAAAAGAATAGTCGCGTTATTTTGACTCTGCTCTTTTTGTTTTTTGGTTTGTGTGATATGAATTGCGCAGAATATGCCACAAATGAGACAAGATACAGGCAATTTCCATGCTCTATCTTTATAGATATATATGAACTTGGGGTTGTCCATTCTTTTGAAGTTTTAGGGATTCACTTATCTTAAAATTAAATTTCTGTCATCATTTACTCACCCTTATGTTGATGCAAGCTCATATGACTTTCTGTCTTCTTCTTCTGAATTGGTGCCGCATGTGCAAATGCAAAGAGCAAACACAAACAATATGCAGGGTCCACAATGAAGAAGGAATTGAGAAAATTCACCAGCTATAAAAATGCCTTATGCATTATTTTGTTATGTAGAAAGAGCTTTGCCATGTGTACCATCTTGATGAAACACAAAAGCAGTAAAACCCACTGTGAATTTGTTATAATTTCATTTTGGAGGTTTTCAAGCAAGAATTTACTTTCCAACAACTCACTTTCTTTCACTTATCTAAAAGAATCGTTACTCTTTGGCATAACCAGTGACCAAAATAGGCACTTTGCCAAGTGACAAATGCTTCAGTATCAATATTAGTTTGATGGTATTAATTGTTGATTAAAACAAAATTAAAACTAATCAAAAATAACTTTTATTAATTTCAATAAAGCTGAAGAAATCAATGAAACGCTTAAAAGTAGTAAACATTTTAAAATAAAATGCTTGCTAAAATGACTAAAACAAAAATAAATAAAAATATGTAATGATAAACATGTAACATTCTAACTAAAATTAAAAATAAAATAAAATTTAAAAATATAAAAGATAATTAAAAATGTTGCAAAAGTACAAACTTTCTGCAGGATCGAGTAACCTGATGATACAAGACAGGATTTAAGCCTAGATTTTAGTTACCAGCTCAGATGGTTTAAAGAAACTTTAAAACTTTAAACTCTTTTTTTATTGTATTACAGTATTCAATTCTATTAGATATTCAAACAAGGGACAAAGAATAAATCATCCGCAAATCTAAATATTTAAAGGACCTGCTGCCCTCAGTGTCTTTGGTGGTAGTAGTTTAAAGAAATTCCTTTTGAACTCTGCATCTAACTGCCCTCACTTACCCACTTGCTTTCTTGGCCATCACAGTCTCCAAAAAATCCTGTTTCAGAAAGTCCCTTTTATCATTCTGTCTGTGATCTTGCCACTGTCCCACTGCATCTTAACTTCGCCTCCCTAGACAGTCTGAGGTTTCATTTTTATTAAAACTGATAAATGTTGAGAGAAAGAAAGACAGAAAGAGGGAGAGAATCAGGGTCAATGGTGATTCTGTCCAACTTTGGATTGACTCTTAGTGCAGAAAACTGTAAATCTGGGGCAGCGCTGCTGCTTGAGGGTGAAAAATTAAACATGCATACAAAACCCAGACAAAGCCATTACTCTGGTAAATTGATCTGAATACTCTTGTGGAATTGCTTGCTGTGGCAAAAAGCACTCAGGTGATTGGCTTCTGGGCCGGCAGTGACTCAGAAGTGAGTATTCAATCCATTGATGGAGGTTTCATCAATTCTGGAACTGTGACACTTTGCAAAGTCAATTGGTTTGAATTTAATCACTCAGGGACTGGATTATTCTTGCTGTAGATGATATCTGGGCTCTCTGGATTTGCAGATTTTGCGTGAACGTACCTGTCTGTGTGTTTGAAGAAGGAGGTGTGTTTCCGATAAGACCAGTTTCCCTTAATTAAAGCTGCTGAATAACATTATCGAAGTCCACACTCACAGACCTGTTGAAAGAGAAAGAACGTTAATTGAAATGTTAATTCAAACCAAAGTTTCAGTTAGCACAGCACCCATTTTGGCAACACCCCACAGCTTTTTTTAAATAAAAAGGATAAAAACACTGCTCCTGACTAGTAAAAGACATATCTCCACAACATCTTGTCAACATTATGTCTGTGGGGGAGGGGACCGCCAGACTTGGCACCACGGATCACAGTGTATGATCAACATAGTCTCGCGACCAGTTTTACGTATTTGTGTGAGGTAGCTAATTTGTGCAAATTCGTACGACCTCATTTGTACAATTTTGTACGATTTGTTTAAATCCATATGTGGCGGAAGGGAACGTGCCACCGCCTTGTGGGGCAGATATTTAACTCTTACCTAAGGAAGATTGAGTGAGAAACAGGATCTGAGTCCCCCCACCCAATGCTTTTGGTCTCAGTATAACAAGGGGTTATATATATGGGTGCCTATTGTGTTGCTATATGGAGCTATAGATAAGGTAAGGTGGGCTCCAGGACTTCTTTAAATCACGGTGGTAGCCTGAAGTGTGTGAGTTGAACAAAATCAGTTCACATCAGTTCAATTCAAAAATCCAGAAAAATGATACTCAGTCCAATCACAAGTCAAAAATTCACAGATCACAGTGTCTTTAAGGCACAGTTCACTATTTCCACTCGTTGGAAAAGAAAAGATGACTTGCTTATGAGTGTTCAATGGAAAATGAATAAAAGTATATACATCACCACCTTTGGGTTGAGAATGGAGCACGAAAGGTGTCCGGATAGGCAGGGTAATGCTCTTTCACTCTGATCTCTAACGATTGCCCCCTCGATCTCAAAACCCACAACGAAATCCGACGAGGCCACAATCCTGTCCCACGGAGATCAGCCAGAGGAACACGGAGAACACACAACGCAATCCAAGGAACTAGCCAACTCTCCACGCAAAATAAGCAATGCCACGTTTTGAGTTCGTTGAAACATCAAAACAAAAATCTGAAAGTGGGTCACGGCCTGTTGCTCAGCTTCACGAGCACGGTGAAAAACAGCTGCGTTGCTACCAGACAGACTCGTCAACACAAACGGAGACCCAGCAGCAACGTAATGAGGCACAAATATATGTCACTGTCTTTTTATGTTAATAAAAAGTTTGGAAATCACCACATTCTCAACACTTCACTTCTGCTCTTCTCCGACCCTCTCTCTTCCTCAGTCCAGTCGTCACACACACACACACACACACACACAATAATGGCGGCGCCCGGGTCAAACTTGAAAATAAAAGTTCTCACACGGATTTGTAGATCCCCTACACCTAGGAAGGGTAGGTTTAGGGGCGGGGTTATTTGTAGGTCATTAGTACAAAAATCCTATGAATTGGCAACTCCTAAAATATGTACAATTTAGGTTGTACAAATTTGTACAAATTCGCCACCTCATAAAAATATGTACGAATTACTGTAAGACTGGGCTGGTATGATAAAATAAATGTTGCTTTGACAAGACATTTTCCAAAAACATAAAGAACATGCAGAAGCTCAAATTCAATATGCTTGCATTAATTTTTCTATGAGCGGTCGATCTCCAACCCATATTTTCCCTGAATAAATATGCCAGTGAAAAGGAATAATAGAGTAAAGTCTACCAAAAGCATTTCAAATATGAATAATGGAAGAGTGGAATGAATGCAAGTGTAGGATGTAAAGAAAACAGGTAAACAGGTAAAAGAGAGCAGATGGCTTGAGTGAACACCAATTGAAGAATGTGTTGGGTGACAATGTTTTATTGATCGTATTCTGTGCATGCCCATACAAAAACCAGTCACTCCAGCAATGTGTCTGTGGATGGTGAATAATGATTCATGAAGAGAAAATAGATAAGTGAGAAAGAAAAAAAACAGAGATGTGCCACAGTCCCTCTCTTTCCCCCTGCCCACCCCAGTGCTAATGATAGTGTAGACTGGAGAGATGCTGATTCACAAGAGGTTCTATTAACACCTCTGCCTGAAGCTGAGCGAACTTTTCCAGTGCCCAGGGGAGAAATAAAAAAAGAGAAACTTCAGTGGGCCGCTCCCCGTAGGGACCCAAGTCTGCAAATACAGATAGATTTTCATGAATACAGTACACCTTTTAAAAGCTCTAGAGACGCGTCAGAGTCTTCATTGAATCCCTGTGTGATAGTGTGCAGATGAATACACAAGTGACTTATAAATCTGTTTACTTCAAAGTCTTAATGGAACAAGCCGGTTTCGGGCATGACATTTCGATTCGTGTTCCTGTAGCTCAACTGGTAGAGTACGACACTAGCAGTGTCCTGGCAATGTATTAATTTCCCAAGGAACAATTGAACGGAACATGTCTTAAATACTTAAATACACACCATGTCTTGACCAAGATTCCAAGCAATTTTAGTTTGCTTTAACTTGCTTCCTACTCTAGGTGTGTAATAAACCTATAACTATTTCTGACTCTTTGACTAGTAGCTTTTATAGGTTTCTTTGATGAAGGTGACAGCCAATCAAGCTTCTTGTACTCACACATTGTAGAAAAATGTTTGAACATTAAACATAAATGGAGGAAACGTGTGGTGTTTGCCTCCTAATCTAGCTGTCTAATAAGTCTTGGTCTCATGGCATGAACGTAACTTAGTGCACTTGTTAGCGGGACACAGTTATATGTACGAACAAGTACATATTACTGCAGTTTTCAAAAGAAATTGAAAACTAGAGGCAGTAAAACTAGAACCTTTTTTTCCTTTTCACACAAATTTTGATTTTTGATTAATAAAGCTTAGGTTTCGCAGTTACAAAAACAATATTAATATGCTGGGATATTTGATTACTGAAGCTTTAAAGCATTAACATCACACATACTGTATCCAAATTTGAGAGATACATCAAGTCTTGCATTTGCAACACACAGCAGAGCTAAGAAGGGACATTATTTAGTTCCAGAATTACAATAAAAAATTACTATTGAAGAGTGTAACACCAACTCCCTGAAATGTTCTTATAACATATTAAATTAGTAAAACAAACAAACAAATCAAACCAAAAAAAACAAACAAACAACAGAAATCATATGATAGCATTACTTTGAGGTATTCACACAATATACAGTTCTAAACTTCCACAATCTCTTCACTTCACTTAATCTAATGAGTCCAGTCAGTTTAAGTGGGTGGGGCTGCTAGGTGATTGACCTAATGTAGTCATATTTGTTGTCCTGTGAAGCCTTGCAATCAAGCATAGATCTTAAAATTTCTTAGTAAACTTTCACAAATTGTAGTGGGTACACAGTGAATATTTAACCGTGTTCCAAGCTTTTGCAGTCTCATGGAGGTGGTTGATAATGCCCCTAGGAAAAGCCTCTCAAGGGCAGTGTTGAGATCCATAAAGGTTAGTATCACCTCTGGTTTTCAGAGTTATGCCAGGACCCTTTCATTCACTGGTGCCAATTACCAAAGCCACTCTCACGCTTGCCTGAGGGCGACCTTCTCACTCCGTGCTTAGCTTTGGCTTCTGTTACTCTTGTGGCTGTGAACCCAAACACAAGATGTTGTAGTAGTTAGAAAGCTTGTTAGGTTTTCTTTTGATGTTCCATAACTCCGATATTGCAGAATATAACAGAGGAACAAAATAGTGACATGCTGTCAAAGTTGTAACATCAACATGACAGACGACTGTTGTTATGGTTTCCAGAATAGGACACTGAACATGAGAAAAATTTTACTCTTTTGATTGCAAGTCAGTCAAGATGACATCGTTGGAGGGTTTACCTGTAATGAACGTATTGGATAAATAAGGTAAGAAAAACGCAACAAAGATGAAACTTGAGAAAGGTTGGGAATCATAAAGAAGATTCCAGTTCCTCAATAGGTCCATAAAAATGTTTCTTTGTACTTGTTAAATTATAATTTGCAAATATTTATGAAAAAAAAAAAAAAAAAAAAAACTATTTCAATTCTCCAGTATATTGCCACTATATACTGTATGGGATCAATCAGTCAATCATACAAGTCTCTTATGCTCACCAATGCTGCATTTATTTAATAAAATAAAGAAATAGTATTATAAAGTCATGTTGCAATATATAAAATATAGCAATATTAATACATTTTAAAATAAATGTTTTGTATTATAATATATTTGATAATGTAATTTCTTCCTGTGTTCGCAAAACTGAATTCAAAAAATGTTAATATATGTATATTTTAAACTTTATGCCTTTTTAAATGTATGCAATGTGATGCATTCTTAAGTTAATACTTAATAATTTAATCTTTCATCTTTAATTGCATGTTAATGTAACTAATGGACATGGAGAATGTTTATGATTAATAAAAAACAGCAATGTAACTATATGTGTATGATACGACGGAGCTTTAGTGCCAAAAAACAATTAAAACTACGAGAATAAAGTCGTAATGTTACGAGATTAAAGTCGAACTACGAGAATAAAGTCGTAATGTTATGAGATTAAAGTCGAAATACTACGAGAATAAAGTCATAATGTTACGAGATTACAGTCGCAATGTTACGAGAATAAAGTCGAAACTACGAGAAAAAAGTAGAAACTACGAGAATAAAGTCGTAATATTACGAGATTAAAAGTCGAAATACTACGAGAATAAAGTCAAAATATAATATTTAGTGTAGTGCACTTGTAAATGACCTGGATTGAGAGGACACCAGATATAAGCATATTTGAATATTGCAAGCGGCTGCTTGATGTTACTGAGATGAGATCTAAGAACTCGCGGAAACCGCGTAATATCAAGAAT
>JAUCNO010002570.1:0-11493 GCA_032353835.1 Enteromius viviparus
AATCACATTATAAATCACATTATAATGTAAATATACACATTATGTTTACCTTCAATGATTTTTTTTACCTCTAGCCTTGTATAGAGCACTCAGTACCGAAAACCTTTGTTTCTTCCTGGGCTATAACAGTAACATTTTTCAGTAGATTATTATTTTTATTTTTTTGTTGTAGGCAACACAGACAATTTTTCTGTCTACAGTATGTGCGTGAATATACACCCGAGCACTACACAGCCGCGCCATTGGTCTGGGAAAGAGTTCGAGACCATAAATAGCGGCACTTATCTGCTAGATTTCTGGCATAATAGAAAAGCAAATCACTTCTCAGCCTCTCAGCTAGCATTTGAGTCAAAAGCAAAATATGATTTCTATGTAAGAAATGTTCTGTACCCTTGTGTTGTTGTGAACCATTCCAGCATAACCACATCAAAGATGACAGAGATGACCCACTGGAGGTAGAAGAGGTATGCCATATATTACTGCTAAGGTCAACTCTTTACTGGTCTTACTTTCAGGGTCCAAATGATTAATTGGTCTTAGATGTGGAATGGTTCTGCACTGTAAAAAAATATTACTCTGGGATGTTAAAATCGAAATGAAATCAGTTATATTTTTAACTATATTAGTTAGCAAGTAAATTATATAACAATGGGTTAATTCTACGTACACTAAATATTTGTTTACAGTAATATCTGCAACACTAAAATATTAAGTAATATATACCCCAAAATATTAGTTGTGGCACCTCAAAGTGCGAATGCGTCAACGTCCAGGAGTGAATCGCGGGATTTGAATAATTCGACTACTGTGCCAGTGACTGAACTACAGGTAAGTTTTAATTAAAACATGTTGATATAATAATAATGCAAATTCTAATAGTTTAATGCTAAGGTCTACAAACAAATTTCTATTGGTGCGCTTCTGTGTTATGCCGTCGACACCACAGGTGTAGTGATTAGATTAATTTAAAATCTAATTTGATATATAAATAAATCAAGAGAACACTGTCCAATAACGGCACCTGAAAATGAGAGCAAAAAATAGCATTTGTTTTTAAAATATATTAGCTGACATTACTTTTATGTATATGGCTTAGTGAAATGTTATGTTACTGTATGTCATTCCTGATGTAAACAAATATTTAATGTGCAAGAAATGTCGAACTGTTCCTACTGTTGTGATAAAATAATCTGCAAACAAGTCTTTATTGTACACTAACTATACTGTCTCTTTGTGCATAATGTATAGCCTAAATTTTATATTACATCTAGATGTAAGACCCCAAGTTAATCTTTAGCATAAATGCAACGTATAGCGATTAATGTTAGCATGTGCGGTGATGAAACCACCAAAAAGCAAAAAATGGAATTATGTTGGCTTAACTAACTTTCATATTTTTATCTGATCTTAAAAACATTAGTTTGTTTTCTTTTTGAAAATATCTTCTGCCATTTTCATTAAATTATGTGTTTCAGTGATGTTGATACATTGCAACATGGAAACCTTTAGTAAATTCTAAACCCAATTCTTTCTTTTCAGTTCAGGTTCAGTTGTCTGTTGCCTCATGGGGTATCTTCAGGAAGACCATGAAGAGATCTTTCAGGACTGTCAGGTACATTATTAAATGATTGATTTAAGAAATAATGTTATACAAAATGTTCCCTTGATCCCATTGTTTCATGTCCATGATCAGTCACTGTGAGTCAGCTGATCATCCAATTCAGTAGCAATCAATCTAGTTTAAAGCATGTAGGTTTATTTTGTTAGGTAGTACATTTTTAGGAATAATTCACCCATAAAAGTGAAATGGTAGCCTAACATATTTAATTGAAGCTTTTATTAATGTTATTTACATTTAATAAGGGAACATAAATTGATGCTCAACCATTCTTGCTTGATTCATGAGAACAAGGGTCTCAAGGTTATGCATGTAACCATATTTCCTCGAAGCAACGAGACGCTGCGTCTACGAGACGCTATGAGAAATCCCCGTCTAGTGTGTGTTTGTGCACAATGCTATGATGAGAGAACAGAAAAGCCACGAGTGGGTTGTAGATCCGAGGTGTGACTGTCAGTACCTAAGGACAGTAACCCGCTTCCGGGTACAGGAAGGCTTTGGCCATGCCAGGCACAAAGTCTAGATTGGGAAGGGGCCACTAAGAGGGCCTGAAGGTCACCTAATCTCCCCAGAGAACACAATGCTAGCAAAAGTGTGGTCTTGATTGTCAATAGATGATCAGAGATCTCCTCTATGGGCTCAAAAGGCGGCCCACAGAGGGCCAATAACATGATCATGGTCAGAACCTGGGAACGTACTGGTGGCCTCAACCTTTGCACACCACAGAGGAAACGTATAACCAGGGGTTCTTTACCAACTGTGTCCACCGAGAGAGGCGTGGTAGGCAGATATTGCCACCACGTAAACCTTCAGGGTGGAGTGTGTAACCCAGTAGAGAATCTAGCCTGCAGAAATTCCAGCACCGTACCAACTGGACAGTTAACTGGATCCTGTCAGCGTTCTCTACACCATGAAGTGAATAACTTCAATTTCAGGGCATATAGTTTCCTCAAAGATGGAGCTCTGTACTTGAGTATGGTCTTAACAACCTTGTCTGTGGCTAAGAGTTGTGTCCCCTCAGGGGCCACACTATAAGTTTCCAGAACTCCGGACGGGGGTGCACTGCCATAGTGTGCAGACACACACCAAAATAAAAACATGAGCAAGACAAGCAAGGGAAGACAGACTACAGCCTTTTCGTAATAAAAGTAGTGTTATGTGTTTCCTTGTAAGAGCAATTTTACAGGAGTTGAGACGCACACGTGTAGCCTGCCTGAGATCGGAGCATGCAGCAACCGCATTGGCAGATAATATCAGATTCCGCTTTTGTCGAGACGTAGCGAAGACTGAGATCGTGGGGCGCCCAAAAGCGGTCTGGCTGAAACGGTGGAGGCAGTTGAAACCCTTATCTCCCGCTGGAGCTAGATCGTATGCCCATTCAGAGTGTGAAGCTCGCGGTGTAGACCGACCCGCAACTTTCTCTCGACTCACTCACCGACTTTCTCAAGTTTACCAAGGGTTTTGGTGAGTGCCCAAGTGAGGAGCTTTGTGTTAGCCCAATTGTAGAAGTCTTGACTCTTGTGTGGGAGACCGGGTTCGATTCCCCGCCAGTGGAGGGCAGTACTGGCTTGTTGAGCTCTTTTTGGTATGCTCCCGCATAGGGTTGTGAAAGCTATTAGTGTGGCTGCTGAGACGGCCCAACTCATGGCGTTGAGTCTCGCAGCTGATGTGGTAGAAATTGTTCTCCAATCCAGAGCTCCCTCAACAAGGAAAGTGTACTACCTGAAGTGGAAGAAACTTCACTTCATGGTGCAGAATTTGCCAGCATAACCCTGTCGACTGCCCAGTTGGGACAGTCCTTGAGTATCTGCAGGCTCGATTTTCTGCAAGAGTATCCCACTTCACCTTGGGTGCATGTGGCAGCTTGCCAGTCAGTGTTCAGTGGTTCGAGCGGGTTACACTCGAAGGTCCTCACTACCACTGCACCTCCCCCGTTCGAGCTACAGGCGTTTCATCCTCCTCCCTTCGGGGATCTTGACCAGTAAAATTTTAATCATATTTGTCCGGTGCGAGCACTGGACACATACGTGCACAGGGCAGCCTTTTGGAAAATCTGACCAGCTACTAGTGTGTGTCGGTCCACCTAAAGAGGTCAGCCTGCTTCTAAGCAGACTAGCAGTCGCTGTATTGTCAAGACAATCACGATCTGTTATTTTCTTCTGATTTCCCCTTTTCATTTCAAATGTTTAAATTAAAGATGGAATGTTTGTTATTTGGTCAATAAAAAGTAACTGATTTAATATTCTGTGTCTGACTTTTTTTTTACTTTCCTGAATAATTGATGTGTAAATATTCTTATTGAGTAATTATTATGAATAGTAATTCAGTAAATTAACTGTTGCCTACTAAAATAATGACAATAAATGAAATGAAAATAATTACCCATTAAAACGGAGTAATATTAACCGTGTAATGTATTCAAATATATTAGGTAAACTTTTACCTATGTTTTCTCATAGCTTTTAAATGTAGGTATTTTTTACTCAAATATACAGGTTATAATTTGCTCACACAAACTGAGTGCAAATAGTTACCAGGTTGTTTGTGTGCATGAATGCACTGTATACCTTTGGGATGAGGTTAAGTGCTATGCTTTTCTGTTGTGTCTTTATCTGTAAAGTATAGCACATAGAAATTCAATATTTACTTCCTTCTAACACATCAGTGTTTCCAATTAACTCCCTCCACATCCCCATCAAGAAAGAAATGAAAGTGCGGTAGGATCACATTTACTTAAATTAGTTGAATTAAGTATTCAGTCGATAAATCGAGAGAGGTGAAAGTTGCGTGTGGGAATTAGTCTATCCTACATATGAATGACAATTGATTATAATAATATTTTAGTTCATTTCCATCATCAGTAACAGTTTCTCCTGTGGGCTAAAGAAAGTTAAAAATTAGTCATATATTAATAATACTTTAGAAACTTTTATTATTTTATTTTGTTATTTTTATTATTAGTATTAATCATAAGTAAAAATTGGTTAACCAATTTTTCACCATGTCTAAAATCTCTACCTCTGGTCCAAAAGAAATGTAAAGAATGCAAAAACTGAAACCATTAAATACTTTTGTGATCTATTTGTTATTTTCAAAAGATAAATATGGTCATGGAGGTTTACTGAGCAGAGGTCACGTTTTTACATTCCTATGTGAGAGATGGACTTTTGTTTATTATTATTATTCTGTGCTATATTTGTAACGCCCCTGGACTATTTGTTATTGTGTTCATTCCTTATGTGTTCTTAAGCATGAAAACCCAGAGGAGACTCTAAACGAAACTTCGTGAATGTGATTGCCTCGGGAGGTTTTAAATCGTGCCGTGTACCACTGCGTCCGTAAACAATATCACTTGTGATGTGTGCGTGGCCATACGGTCCGAATTTGCACCGTGTACGGCCACCTTTAGAGTCCCAGACTCTGCCTTAGCCATCCAACCCGTCTACTCCACCATGGCACCGAGCTCCCTTCTCCCCACCGCGGACTGTGAGTTTACCAAATCCACCGGGCTCCATCATCCCTCTGGCTCCACCTTGGTCTGTCGTCGACAATCTGCTGCCTCAGGACTCCACTCCTCTGGCTAGACCCCGTCCCTCCATCTCTCCGGCTCTGTCAGGGTCCTCCTTCCCCCCAGCTTTACCCCAGTTTGTCGCTCCGGCTCCAGCGCGGTCTTCCGGATCCCTGTCTTCACATTGGTCACCTGCACCATCTGCTCCGCCTTGGCCCTCCAGATCCTCGTGTCGGCCTGGCCCATCGGCTCTCCATCTCCACCTCGTTCTCCTCCTCCACAGCTCCTCCGTGGGACAACATCATGGCTCTGCTCTGGGTACCACAGAGTTACTCCTGCTCCAAACCCCTCCTGTTTCCTCCCTCCCTCATTGCCACCCTGGATTCGTCCTCCTTCCGGCAACCTCCTGAACCTCCTTTTTTTGTTTTTGTGTATGCCGATAAGACACAGCTTCCGGGAGGGGGGGCCCTGGACTATTTGTTATGGTGTTCATTCCCCATGTGCTTTGTTTTTGCTGACCTATTTTCTGGTTGTGTTTTCCTCCACCAACAACGTGACAATATTGATGGTTACGGTGTTGTTTCTGTTTTAAAAGCCAGTAATAAATAAGTAAAGTTTAAGTGATTTCATACATTTGTAATGTTATGAAATGAATAAATGCATAACAATCGCCATAAACGTAACCATGATTATTCTTCTATAATCGTACCAACAAAATGTATAATCGTTGCATTCCTAGTCTCTCTAAACCCTTCCTTTCCGTGAGCGTACTCTGCTCTGATTAGTCAGATGGCCCTGTCTGTCTTGATTGTCTACCACGTACAGCAGTTGTCATTAAAATTATGTGATTGTGGGCTTGATCAAGTTGTTTATAGCCAGCCAAAGTACAACATAGGTGGGGAATATGTCTTACACTTGAAGAGGAGCTGTCGCCAAAATGAGATTCGTATTACTAATGACTAATTAAGGCTGTACACAGTATACAGTTGATTATTTATCGTGCACTTTCGGATTTGCAACATTGCAGATCCTTTGCATTCACATACAGCTATATTCCACACAATATTGGAAATGGCATAATAGGGGCTCTTTAAGTCATTGGATCATCCATTCAACCAAATTATCCAAAACACTGGTTCATTCGAAAGGAAACAAGCAACTGTCCATTACAGTGAGTCATTGGATTTAATGCTTGTTTACTAAATGGTCCAAAAAGGCTATTTCATTCCAGAACAAACATCTACCGTATTTTTCTGTGGCTTTCTTTAAAATGAAATTAGGCATTCACGCTACTTAATATATAGCCTATATACTATATGTGCTTAACAGAATAGAACAAGACATTCAAAGCTTATTTGCAGAGCACCTCACTGAGTGTAAAATGTTCCAAAGTATTTATTCTTGATTAAAATATAGTGACCCCGTGACATTCAGCTGGATTCTCATAAGCAAATCCAATTTTCTAGCAATAAAGATTATGATAGTGTAAGCAGATGGCGGTTGGTGTATTTATATGCTATCATCAATGTTTTGGGGGCAAAGGAAATTAAGATCCTTTTCTTTGTGAGACAATGAGTCGATATTATCACAGAAAAAAAAATAGTTTGAAGCAATTCAAAATCTTTTGTGAAGAACATGTCAGTCCTAGTAATGGCGCATGAGCATCATAACATGGTTTGAAAAGATATAACAAATATTAAAAAATAAAGGAACAAACACACTAAGATTTACTGATGTTCATTATGCTTTTTATGCATTATAACTGTGTTCCTTTAAGTGATTGTTTCTGTGCATTACGTGACACTGACAAAGCACAAAACAATCTTGTTAATATGAGTTCTCATGCTGGCATTCCATTTAACCAGAAAATGAGTCACAGACAGAGATAATCTCTTTCTTTTTCAGATTTCTTCACAATAATTCAGAAGTTGGGGTTTTGAAAGCCATTGGCAAATGATTCTGAACAAAAATACTGAAACATTTAAACAAAGAGAACAGGCTTGGTGAGTTTACATTTTAAATGTTTTTGATTAAATACATTTTCCTTTCAGAGATACATTTTATTTTGTCAGCAACAGGATATAAGACTTCTGAATGCCCTTGTATGAAAGGTTCAGAAAATCATACTGTATGAGCACAAGGTTATTTTTTTACACCTATGAAATATACATTTGTTACATTCACTAAATTTAATAGTACCGTTTCATTCTGCTTTCTAAAAACAGTCTGAAACCTTTTTAGGTTTTTAAAGTTAACATGGAAAGAATTCTCTACTGTATAAAGTTCTGTAAAACAAAAATAAATACATAATTTTAATTTAAAAATGTGTGTTCATTTCATGCAATGGAAATAGTATGTTTAAGTACAATAACAATATATACCCCTGTAATGAATATCAGTGCCATTCTAAAAACTATTTATTTAGGTTCTCAAGGTTTCTGCAGTTTCTCTCTAAAGCTAAAGCAAAACCCTTAGAGACAGACAAAATCAGCCATGATCCTTTCAGTTTTGGCTTTGAGATTGTTGGAAGTCCTTCAGCCTTTCAAGAAGCAGTGCAGGAATGAGAAGAGCAAGTGGTTTGTTGTCCGCCTAGCTTGTCTTCATTCCATTAATCTACGTAACACAACACACTCTTAAACGCAAATAACCCCTTAACTTCAAGGTGACATTCTGTGGCAGAATGCCGGTATGGTTTCTGTGCCAAATCTCTGTCAACGGTGTCCACTTCAATCTGCTCTCACTCACTCTGAAGTAGTGAGTAAACCTATCCTCCATTAACTCAGTGCATCGCTTCAGTCTTAGCCCCTAGTTCTCCTCCATCTCCTCCTTACACACAGAATCTAGTGATTATCACAGCACGACTGGAACACTGTGGTGATAGTTTGGGGGTGACTCATTCTAAAAGCAAAACAATTACAGAAATGACATAAAAAGGATGAGCAAAAACCTTGTGAATAGAAAGTGAGGCAGAAAAAAAAACTGCTTCTGAACTTTAACATGTATGAAGAGTTTGTGAATGCTGCCAAAAGGAAGGGGCTTGTGACTAGAGCAAAAAGTTGGAACATTGGTGTATTATAATGGAATTTCCATAATGGATTTTTTAAATATTGCCAAAAAGAAAATGACCGCACACACAGGGTGAAAACAACCAAAAAATTCAATATAAACATATATGTAAATTGGTGCTGGGCAACAAATTAATTAATATTTTGTTTACATAATTTATGTGTGCACTGTGTATATTTATTATGTATATGAATATGTCCAGCATTGCATTTTTAGCATTTACTTTATGTGGAATTTATAACTATTTAAAACTGCATATACAAAGCACACACAAACAAAGCAAACCTGGGGAGGCATGAAACTACATTCTCTGGTACTATGATGTCCATGGGCAGAAATATTTGCAGAACCATTTCCTGCCTAAAAATCGTTGGCAATCCTGTATGTGACAAGAATAATAACAGTTTCTGCACTGATCATTCAGAATTTGCACTAATGTAGTCCTATGCTGATTATGGCAGTACCTGGAATGCTGATAATATGTTCTCTCTGAAGCTGTCATTAAGAAAATAAGCACTCATGAGACAGAATTGCATATTTACGGGGCTGCTTAACTCATTAGCAGTTTATGTGGCTCTATTAAACCCATTTTAATGTGTTTTTATGTGTGCTATGCTGTCAATGCGTACTATCAAAGTGCTGCTGATGAGGAACTGACTGACTCTGTTGTTTTGAAAAACCTGAAATATTTATCATGCATTGACTAATTCCACTTAAACTTGTAAATGTTTCATGTTTTTTTACACACATCTGAACAAAGAGATAAGTGTAAAACTGTGTTTTTGTGCGCTCAAATACAATTTTTTTTTTCTATTCCAAAGAGATGTGCTTAACGTAACTTACGTAAGTGGGACATTTTCTTGAATCAAAGTTCTTACTGGTCCTGGAACTATATTACTATTGACCAATTCGATTTTAGAAGCAGACTAGCGGTTTCCGAACCAGATGCAATAAGAATAAGCAATGCGATAGAGGCTATATCTTCTATGTAAATCAGAGGTTTTGTCCTAAGCAG
Source organism: Enteromius viviparus (assembly GCA_032353835.1). Taxonomy (NCBI): domain Eukaryota; kingdom Metazoa; phylum Chordata; class Actinopteri; order Cypriniformes; family Cyprinidae; genus Enteromius; species Enteromius viviparus. The sequence continues at coordinate 9,208 of JAUCNO010002570.1, forward strand.
CTGTACCATTGGCTAGTGTTGGTTTATGCATTAACTAGCTTTTATCACAGTATTTAATGTGTGTTTATCTTTAATTATGACAATTTACAACTCTTTACTGTTAGCATTGTTAGCACTGCCTTGTTTACCTATGGATCATATGCAGTGAATGGGTGCTATTAGAATAAGAGTCCCGTCTGAATGAGGAGATAAATATACACAGATCACCACTTTTTCACCATATGTGAAAAAAACTGTCCAAACTGATGTCAGTTAATAGACATTATACATGTGAATAATTTTTTGTGATGTTTTAATCAGCGTTTTGGATTGTCATTCTGACACAACTCATTTACATCAAAAGATGGACTGTTTGAACAAGTGATATGATGCAAAATTTCTCCAAATCTGTAGAAACTCGTCTACTTGTTATATCCTTCATTTTTATTGAAAATAAAGGCTCTTTCTGATGTGATTTGAAAAGAGTGGATTCAAACCGGGGGTGATGTGAACACTGCAATGTTGAAAAAAGCACAGTAATGCGCATTAAAATCCAAGAAGAAGAACTCGAGTCGATTGCCTCAAAATAAATACAACACGTTTCCATCTGCGCCACTAGAGCTCACTCAGTTTTGTTAAGCTGACTATCCCAATAACGCATTGGTGGGCCGAGCTACTATAGCGTCTGCTAACTAGGAGGCCTATTTGAGTTTAATGTACAGTAAATTGCACTCCGTAAATGGATGTTAAAGCAAGTCTGAAACTGGTTCAGTCACACATGGAAATTCAACCTAACCTTCTATAGCATCTATAAACCTCTATAAACTTTGTTCATATCACCTCCTTACTTTTAAATACCTCACTGAAAGCAAGTGGCTACACTAAAGAGAACCTACAGTACTGGAGTGTTTGTGTGGGAGAGACTGGCTTGCCAGCATGTTACTATTGATGGGTACCACAGTGAAGGATTTCCTTAGCTACACATGGTTGCCTAGGACACAGACTGACCTAGACATTTAAAAATAGCCACCCCCGGTACAGCCACATTTAAGTGGGCATTTTCAAGCCTTACCCTGTTAATCAGGTGAAACTCATTGTCTATGTGATTTGCTCAGGCATAACACCTTATACTCACACTGTTTACCTGAAAAATTCCAGAGACAAAGTCAATATAAAGTGGTTTATCAGAGAAAAAGAAACTGAAACTTGCTGTCAAAGCTCCAGAACTTGCTGCTTTTTAAATGAATTGAAACAAGTTATCTTGGCCACATCACTGACTAAATCTTTGTTTTTCAAAGAAGGTCATAACAAAGACGTGCATAAGAGGACAATCGATTCAATGCAAAAGTTAATTTTATCCCTTTTGGTACAAGCTTCAGCAGAAAGTATATGGTTGCATCTTCATTTTCTTTGCTACTGAGGTGTCATGTTATAAAGACATTCACAGGAGACATATTTTGTGACATCAAAAGCATTTTAGTGGAGAGAGAACAGCTATTTTTATTTGCCTGAACCTGGGATCAAGAGAATTCCGAATCCAGACAATGTTATATGCAGGGCCCTTGTGATTTCCTAGCACGAATTACTGGCAATTCTCTTCAGATGTGCCAGAGACAGATTTCAGCCTCTTATCTAATGTCAAGAGAAAGCTTGTGGCTGAGCTCATGCAGCTGGAGATGTGTATGCAGATAAGAAGAGTTTGTTCCATTAAAAATGTCCCCTCCTACCCCGCTGCTACAGGCTTTTTTGAAGGTGCTGGATGGCCATTAAAAAGACTATTTATGGAGTGTACTGTATGGCAAAACAACTAAAGGACTAATGATAAACTTAAAATCTATATAATAATAATAATAATAATTTAAAAAAAAGACGACGAAAAAATAACCACAAAGATGTTAAAAAACATCCTACAAATAAAAACATGAATAAAGTACCATTCGAAAGTTTGGGATCACTAAAATATTGAAATCATAATATACTGAATTATTTTCATTTTATATATTTGTAACCTTTTTTTTTAAAGAAATTAACAATTTTATTCAGCAAGGATATGTTAAATTGATTAAAAAAAACTATATAGACTTAGTAATGGCGACATTTGTATGCGTTTTTCCCTGTTTATGTTCTCCTGCCATGTTTTTTTTCTTTGACCAAGTTTTCCATGTTCCCTTGATTATGCCATTCTGTTCACCTGTGTTTAGGTAAGTTAGCAGAAGTCAAGATACTTTTTAACACTGATATTTGAATTCTGAACAGCCACAATAAAAGCTTTATAAACAAAATTATGTATAAATGTATAAAGAGGAT
>JAUCNO010002571.1:0-11487 GCA_032353835.1 Enteromius viviparus
ATATATATATACAAACTTATATTATAAATAAACTTAGCATATTTAAAAATGCAAGTGTTTGCATGCAATTTGTTAGTTGTTTTTACTATATACTGTAAAGACTAACACAATCAAAAGTCTAAAATCTCCATAAATAAATAAATAAGAATCTAAACAAATCTAACAGCTGTAAGCTAATAAACAGGCAGCTGCACCAATCAAGCATTATTATAGTGCCATCAAAAGAGTTATTTTGCTAAAACTACTGAAAATAATAATAGCTATCTGCATGCTTTTGTGTTCAAATGCAATTGATTACAATAAGTTAATTAAAGTGGAAGCATTTTATTGCCCAGCGTACCCAGAACAAGCTGTGCAAATGACAAATAAACCAACCTTACTTTAAGTTAGGTTGGGATTCAAACCCCTAGTTATGGATTTAATAGACAATCATGCATTCTGACTGAAAATTAATAAGATGACTACTGAATTTCAGATTTTCTGTAACAATAAATATCGTTAAAACAATAGAAGCTTCTTTTTTTACTTTTTTGGGAAAAGTTTAGAAAATATGCGAGGTGTTTGCATGGTGTTTTACTTAAACTTGATCTATTTTTTTAGTATCAGAAATACTGAATCATGCAAATGAAAAATGTATTTAAAAAATATTCTCAAAAACCAAGTCTAAAGTAATCTAATACAAACAGCTTCAGCCAAAAACAAGCAGATGCACCACAAAGGCAGTGAGATGTCAGCGCAATCAAAGGAATTCATTTGCTAAAACTGCTAAAAATGAAAATAGATGTGTGCATTCGACAGTAGTGTGCTTCAGCCCTGCAGCTATTACATGAGTCCATTAAGCACACTGTTTTTAGAGGCCAAACGGGAGCGGGTGAGAACTCACTCTCTCTCTCTCCTGCAGTCTAATGAGCTGTGCCTGGATCCTTGTCTCGTCAGATCTGAGGAACGCAAGGCGGGATACAAGCAGTGTGTAACGAGTCCTGTTTGACCTCGTCTCGGCGGCGGGCCGGTGTTTGGCAGCACCTCCTCTCAGCGGCTGTCATCAGATTTCAGCCACTGTCCAGACAGCCTGGCTTCCACCTCTGGCTCTGTCCTGCAGCAGAGAGAGAGAGAGAGAGAGAGAGAGAGTAAGTAGCTGCCAAGGACATTTCAGCAGGCAGACCAACATGCATGTGCACACCTGGAAAAGCAGCTTTAAAGCTGAACTGTATATTAAAAATATTTAGACTTAGACTTTCAGGGCAAGCAATAAGTAGATCATATTTTTTCTTCATCAGTACATATATGAAAAAATTTAGCATTACATCACTTGCTCAACAATGGATAGACTGCAGTGGATGGGTGCCATCAGAATGAGTTTCCAAGTGTTTCCAGTCCATCAGTTAATGTCTGAATCCAGTGAAAAGTCATCTTATCTAAATCAGGAAGAGAATATAATGTACATATCATGGAAAAAACATTCTAAACAAAATGTGTTCATCACTTCACAAGAAATTGTTTGACTGAATGGAGTCGTTACTTGTGGGTTATTGTGATTTTTTTTTAATTTTTTTTATCAGTTGTTTGGACTCTCATTCTGATGGCACCCATTCACTGCCATTTGCTGAGGATCCATTTTTGAACACGAGAAAAGTCTGTTAAAGTGGCATCCAAATATTGCAACCACTGAAAATTAAATCACATCCATGTTTGGGGGACATTCCAGTTTTAATTCTCTTTATCCCTCTTTTTGAAACCGATTTCTCTCTATTTTTATATACTACTTTGATGAGTTGGTTTAAGCTGCTCTCTCCAGTCTCCAAGTCTGTCCTAACTGATGTTTAGCTGGCCAGCTGTTTGATTCCTGCGTATCCAAAAAAACTAATTCAATCAGGTTGGGAGACCAGCTATACAACCTGCAAACCAGTATAAACGTCTTGTTTTACAGCATTTAAGTCTTGTTGTATAACTTAGCATGTATGGCTGACAATAAATTACTTTTAAAATAAGGAACACCCTCATAAAACACATTTTGTGTCTAGTGCTGTAAAGTTGAACAATGAAAGAAAGAGAGAGCAAATGCGCACAGTTAAACGTGAAATGTAACAAAATGAAAAGCATCTGCTTGTGCCAGAATGTGGTCCTACACATGACGCTTGAGACAAATGAACAGCGGCATCACCGATTACCAGGCGCTCGGATGAATTGGCTTCCTCTGTCTTCTTTGCATGTGCATTGTGATGGGATGGATGTGTTTGGATGCTCTACAAAAGCAACTGTCATATCTGCTGAGACACTATAATAGCACATTCACTTCTAAGATTCAATGCTGTCTTTTGTATTCAGCAAAAAAATGGGGCAATTTAACAAACAGATTTTGTGTGATTAAACAGTGCTGTCTCAATATGGAGTTAATAAACTGTGAAGACAGAAACACATTTAGGCATGTATAATCTGCTTCATTTAGAGGCAGTCACACTTCTGATTTAGAAGTAAAGAGGGAAATACCTGTGCGCGTATGCAAGATTATAATAGCTTCAGTATATAAATAACTATGGGGAAAAAATAGAACAGAATAGAACATATCAGTACAGAACAGAATAGTGTAATTATCAGTGGCATTATATCAAAGCAGCATGAGTTCAGAAAAGTGCAAATGATCAGTTTAATGATCAATTACCATTTAAATATCAGCAGACACTCAAATCAAATCTGCCCATCATTGGAGGTCAACTGTAAAAAAATCGTCTTATAGAAGAAACACATTCATGAAGTGAGGAGAAGAATCCTCTTCTACATTCTTAAAAACGTTGCAAAAAAAACATGGCAGAGCAAGTACTTTCATATACAAATACTGTGACTCCCAATATCGTAATTGGATCTACAAATGTACTATTAATGGTTTACATTTCTAGGAGAACTTGTAAATACCCAGGTTAATATCAAGTGCCATGCAATACATCTGGTACACCATATGCTGCCATCACTGTACCATGGTCCCGTCACGCAGTAATACATTCACAACACCGCACACCACAAAAGTAAGCCGTTACAGGCACTTCTCAAGAGGGACGCCCAATATTGCAAACGAGCTCTGAGAATGATACCCGCTTTAGCACGCGCGCGCGTGTGTACAGTATGTGTGTGTGCTTGTGTGTGAGCAGTGTAATCCATATCTCTGCTAGTAGTATCTCTGGATTACTGACGTGTGTGCCCGCGCTCTTATATCTGTGCGCTCTCGCTTTACGCGCAGTTTGATGGCGTCGCCGCGCGCTCCTCTCTGCGTTCTCCGATCATCGCTTACCATCTTACGGTTTATGGACGGCGAGGAGCAGATATTATGATAGCACATTGTCAGGGCTGGTTCTACTACATTTTCGCCAAAGTGTTCTTTGGAAACTGTGTCACCGCTTGAGCTCCGAGCCGAGCCGTGGGAGATAAGAGAAGTTTGCCGGATACAGGTGCGATCTCTCTCTAACTCCAGCTGATGATCACAGACACAGATCTGGACTGCCGGATTCCAGTAGATCATATCAGATCTAACGCAAGGTGAGCTCAAACACACATACTATTATAATTATGATGCCGATGCTGGTTAGAGTTGACTCATTGCAGAAGATTCTTTACAGCAACAGTGATGCTTTTTTCATAAACAGAGGAGACTAGGACTAGTTGTCACACTTCTTACTATAGTAAATGTTTGTTATGGTTGGTTGGATTTGAAAAAAGTGAGTGAAAAAGGAAAGTGTAGGATACGTAAAGCTTTTAAACATTTTTCAGCATTATTGCACAGGAAATACGCACGTTGGAAGCGGGGCATGTTGTCACACTTACAGATTTTGTCGACCTGCTGTTGTTGTTGTAATATGAAAGACTAACTAGCCTACGATACACAAAAATGACGAAAAACAAATGCCAATACATTTCTGAAAATTTAAGTTTTCAGGTAAAATCTATCTTTGGTGAATTTATTTTTTACAATTCACTAAACAAACTTACTGTTTGAAACATACTCAGACTCTGTTAGAGAAAAGTATTTTAAGATATTATATGTTTTGAATTGTTGTTTTTAGATCACTCAGATAGAATCAAATCCTTCATTTATTATTTGTACAGTACGTCCTTTTTACAATTATGGCCACATATGTATTGTTTTTATATTATTCAAATCAGTATCAGTGTGTTAAAGTGTCAAGACTCTGTCTGAAGTTTTAGCACAACCAGCTGGCGCTTTAGAAACCTGAGACTGTTAAAGTTTAAGTTGCATTGATCTTTATCCATTAAGACATTTATAAACGCATCCGCGGATAAGAGCTGCCTGTGAGTGTTACGTTACAACAGTCCTGAGAACATGTTGATGTTAACAAGATGCACAAAATATCTTGTAACTGTCAACATAAACCTTTGATTCGTAAGAGTGACATTACCATTTATCACAGCACACTGAACATGCACTGAACAGTAAGAGTGCCGTTACGTTTTGTTTTATGAGCATTTGAAACTAATTGAAATAATAGAAGCCTGCTGACATCTCCAGCCTCTGCCACCTTGATTCATACTGTTCACAGAGTGCACTATGTTGCCAACACTACACGCACAAGTGTTATTTACAACACACTACATGCTCTCACTTTAACACCCCTGCTTTTCCAGCCCTTTTGCTTTTAAACTGAAATTTATTAGAAGCTTGTCCAGTGTGGGTGTTTTGTTTGGTTCAGGTTAGAATTCTGTTACAGTCCTGTAGGACCTGCTGTCTGCTGCTTATACCATCTGTGATATATTTCCATAAACTTTCACACTGTCTTATAGCATTCAACGAGCAGAGCAGCTTTCTAGCCAGGGATAAACTGACTTACATTTTAATTTTGTAGATGCTTAAATATAATCCAACTCTACGCTAACTGTATCCCATCATCTGCGGAAACACAAAAATACACATCATAACACAAAGCAAAACCCTGATTGGTTGAGTCATGTTCAAAGCCTCTATCAGCAATAAATCGGCAGTCAGGCATTGTGTTATTTATCATAGTGCTGTTACTGTTTTATAAAAGTAGCATATGATGGAACGTGAACACCATCTTTAAGAGCTAATAATAAACTAAAGTGATTAACTATTCTGTCAAGGCCAGAACTATTCAGTCTCTGCCTTTGTAGCACATTTAAAGCAATGCTCTTGGTCAAATATGACTGAAGTATTGACTGCATGTGTGGAATGCTGTTGATTATAACAAAGTAATTTTGACTTGTGAGCCAACATGTAAATGGTAATAGACTTAAAAATGAAAATTTTTTGACTTCTCCTTTATCCAGTTGCTTCATTATTATGTTTTCTCTCTCTCGTTTCATTGTGCTGTGTAAGGGTTTTGACCTTTCCTGGTTATTTGAGACAAAAAACAGCATGAAACAATATAGTGCAAGAGAGTTGCAAGATAAATTGACAAAAAAATTTTAATTTTGTTTTCATTTTCAGAAAATGTATTCAGCCTTAAGTGAGTAAGAAAAGATGTGGAACTCTATGAGGAACAAACTGATATTCTACTCTACAAATGAATTCTACAATTTAAACCTTTGTTCTATTTGAGTGCTGAAATGCACAGCAGGTTCATACTGTATGCTTTGTTCAACAGTCCATTCTTCTATAATCTGCTTAGTTTTTTTTCTGGGTTTGGCTGTATTGTTTAATACCTTGCACCTCTGGGTGGCAGGTGCATGGGGCTTTCTCTAAAGAAGATATATTTGTACTGTGCCCTCTGTGCTTTATCTCTGGTGAGCAGGGATTCTCTCGCAGCTGTGACACCCGTCAGCACTGAATGATAGATATGGTGCTGGTGCACAGGGGAAGTTTATGGAGCAAATGATTTGCTGTGCCGCGCAATACACGAGCTGTTGACTCTCTTGTGCAGAGATTCAATGCAAGAAATAACAACAGACCTAAAATAAACCTTTAATATGTGTGTGCATGTGTGCAGGCAGAACCGCAGCTTGTTAGGATGCACAAAACAACATATTTTCTTTATCTACTAGTAGGTTAAAGGATAATTAGGCTGTTAGTGGTTTGTTGTATGACCTGTCAACTAGTTGACCACCATAACCCATTCCTATGTATGCTAAAACGAAGTTCAGATAGCAGCAATATGATTATCCTTGATTATTCTTAATGCAAGTGTAGTCAAAACCCACGTGGCCTCCTTTAAATACCATATTTTTGCCTAATCAACATAATTGCTCCATCTCAGAGGGAATGATAATTATGTGCCTCTTCCTTTTTCTTTTTTGTGTAAGATAGGCTGATCTTTTGACCATGCACACTAGTTGTATTTTTTCTTAACACTGCTCCATGGCAACAGGCATGACGTTACATCAGGGAAAAAAACATTCAGCTTTGGTATATTTCCAGAATTGCATTAATTGCTTTTCGCACTTTAATCATATGCAAACCCCCCATGTCATCATTATGAGATATGTTGTTGTAGATGTAATGGAAAGACATTTAAGACTAAAAGACAGTAAATCCTGCGGGTTGCCAGGGTAAATGATAGATCTGATCTCTTCTCCTTGAATGTGCAATCCACTCTTGCACATTAAACAACATCTATTTTAAAACTAATGCTCTCATATCATGCTGAAAAGCTTTTCTTTGATTTTTGACAGTGTGTGTGTGTGTGTGTGTGTAGAAGATCTTTGGAAATGTTGTTAACAAGAGACATATAAAGTGTCTGTCTCTGCTTCAGCTGCAAGTTCTTTGGTAACTAAGATGAACATACTGATACATTCGCTGTGTATGTGTTTGTGTGTGTGCGAGAGAAAGAGTGTGTAAGCTGAACAACATACACCTGACAGGAATATGGGCTGAAATGTAAGCCAATGTGCCAAAAGCTTCAAGACAGAATTCCGTGGTGAATGTTTTCCTGTTCCTCAAACATGTTTCCTGTACTACTGTATTTTATATTTTACATTTATTTTATTTTTATATATTTTTGGAGAGAGTAGGTATTGCTAGGAAATTCTAGGTGGTTTATAGTATGTTTCTAAAGGTCTAGGCGGTTGCCTAATCCAAGTCAAAAGACTCTCAATATTGTCTGTACATCCTTCCTTGTGTTTTTTTGGCAATTTTTTGCACTAATATACCCAAAATCTATTACAGTGAAAGTGATTTTAGCATGGTAACTATAAATAATAATTCTAAATCATATAAATAATAAATCGTATACATTTATTAAGCTTTTTAGCTAACATAAATTTTGTAACCAAACTCTATAGAAGAATCAAATTATAGAAGGTTTTTAAATTTTTATTTTTATTTTAGAATGGTATATATATATATATATATATATATATATACAGATTTAAAAAATAACAATAATAATAATAAATTATAAATAATAAATTATATAAATTTTTACAGTAAGTTGTTGTCATGAACGAAGGGAGAGACATCAATTCGCAGGGTATTTTAATGTACAGGCTTAAACACAGTACAGGCAGGCGATGTCGATATCGGCAGACAACAATGACGGAAAACGGGAAATTGCTTACAGAGGTAGGACAAGCCTCACACAATGATGAGCGGGTAACACAGGGAATACTGGGGGATTTATACAGGAGGTAATGACACTGAGGGGGCGGAGAACATATGAGTAACTATGGAAACAAATGAGATAGGTGGAGACGAGAGTTCAAAGGTGATTAGTCCATGGGGAAAAACATACATGACAAACAAAGACAAAGTATAAGGCTGGAGTGCCATCGCAGTCCCAAATGGCAACTCCAGCTGGGTGTTACATAGCCCCCTCTTAAGGAGCAGCTTCCAGATGCTCCAAAGGTTGGAGCAGATGGAAACGACCACCAAGGAGGAGCTGACAGCGAAGCCCTCCACCAGGGTGGAGCGGGTGTTGGAGACACCCACCTGGGCTCACCAGGCAGCAGATGTGTTCTCCCAAGCCGATCAAACAAGTTTAGGTGCTCTCTCAGATGGGGCAGATGGTGGGACGACTCACCTGGGCCTGTCGGGGAACAAGAGTGCTCTCTGGAGCCGACCAGACAGTTTGTGTGCCCTCGGGGTATCGAATTCAACGGGCACAACAGGTTCAGGCCATGGCAACTCAGGACTAGGACCTGAAAGAGGCAAACCAGACGGTGCTCCCACGGTGCTTCCGTCAAATAACCTGGTACCGACTGGACACCACGCAGCCCCTCTCGCTGAGTAACAGTGTCAGCACCCATCACTAGCATGTCGGGAGTCGCTTGGATGGGTGGAAGCAGTTCTCCTGGCTGCACAACTGATACTGACTGGATAGGATCCGGCCCCTGTCGCCGTGAAAAGGGACTGTAACCCAGCACTTGCAGATCAGAAACTGCAGGGTTTGGAAGAAACAGCTCTCCTTGCTGTGATACCGGCACTGAATGGGTTAACCAGTCTGTATTACACAGCTCTCCTGATTGTGATGGTTTAGGAACAAATAGCTTGCTCTATTCCTCCACACCGCACTCACCCACTGTCAGCGATGATCCGAGAACCAGCAGAACCGCATCGATCAACTCGTTGAGAGTCTATGCCGGGTTTTCCACCAGCTTGTCATCAACCTCGGAAAGGACTTCCGGTTGAGTCCTTGAAGAAAATAGTTCTTGATTTTGCCCTCGTCAACGTGAGCTAGATGGCTTTGCGCAATGAACTCCTCAACGTATTCCTCAACACAACATCCTAGCTGGAATATGGAGTTAAATTCCACAGGACATCTTTGCCGCGATCAGAGTCGTCGGGGAAATACCCGCTGGATTCTGTGAGGCTCATCATTCTGTCATAAATGAAGGTAGAGACAATCGAATCTATTCACAGGTTATTTAAATGCACAGTCTTAAACACAGGGCAGGCAGCTGATGTTGATATCGGCAGATAACAATGACGGAGGCAGAGGCAAATGGGGAAGTCATAGAACAGGCGAGGTAGGCACCGGTAAATACAAAAAACAAAACAAAGACAGGGAAAACGGGAAAACGCTTACAGATGTAGGACAACCCATACACAATCATGAGTGGGGAACACTGGGAATTCTGGGGGATTTATACAGGAGGTAATGACACTGAGGGGGCAGAGAAGATATGAGTAACTATGGAAACACATGAGATGGGTGGAGATGAGAGTTCACAGGTGATTAGTCCATGAGGAAAAACATACATGACAAACAAAGGCTAAGGCAGGAGTGCCATCGCAGTCCCGACTGGCAACTCCAGCTGGGTGTTACAGTTGTAATGTGACACTGAAGACATTAATGGCTGATTAAAATTCTGCTTATTTTTTTGCTCAAATTGTAATACCTTTTCTCAATAATCTATTAAAGTGATTCCACAGTCACAACAGTAGTGGAATTTTCCAAACCCGTATTTGTATACATCAAATAGCCATGCATTAATGTCTGTTAATAATAATCTAGTGACTTAGATGCTTTAATGAAATGGACATGATCATATATAATTAATTATACCTTAATGAATGCAAATAATGCAAATCAAAAAGGAAGATTATTCATATCAGATGAAGATTATTCATATGATTAATAGACATTAAAGCGATAAGTCAGTAAAATGAAAATTATTATTAAAAAAGAGACACGTTTGAATCCACTATAAAACAGCCAAATGTATGAAAAGACATAGCAGATTATATGGTAGTCTGACCTTACATCAGTTGAATTCTATATTAGTGCATGAAGTTACATGTAAAGTTATCCTTCAGTTACGATGTACAATGACAAAATTGTACAAAAACAAGCCACACAATTTGATATAATTCATTTCCATTATACAAACATTTCAAGTTGAGTTACACAGCCCTCAAGACAAAGCAAGCATCACTAGAAATGTTAACATATGGACTATTCAGCTTCTCCGAATATCATTTTGTTTCAGAAGGGCTTTAAACATATATTAGTGTTTTTGACAGCAGTGATGTCTCTCATGCTACTGGGTTGATGGCTCTGTCTGCTATCTGTCTTCTGTCACTTTTGTTTCAAATGTCCAATAAGAGTCAGAGCTCACAGGGCTGTGAGTCATAGACCGCTTGCTCTGGTGTGAACGAACCACTAGGATGAAAGGAATGCGAGCCTGCCTTTGTTACAGGATTTTGTTTGTTCTCTCTCCATCTCGCTCTCTCTCTCTCTAATGTTTTGTTTACACTTTTAATGATATCACCTCAAGGTAAGCCACACCACAGCTGCTGGCAGAAAAGGACATCACTTTGTTCTTGTAGAAATTTGAGCAATGAATGCTAACAGGCAAATTAAAAAGAAAGAAAAAAAGAAATGTTACAGAATGTATTGACTTTTTTTCACATTTAGTAAAAATGAATAGTGATTTGAGCAACAAAAATAAAGTAAAAAAAAAAAGTAGCCTTTATTGCATCATGCACATCATCGCATCATGCACACACAAAAAAGGCATTGATGGTTTTATGAAGAACTTTTAGCACCCTAGAACATTTTTATTGCACTTTATTGTGAAAAAGCACTTCCAATTGTTGAGATATTCTTCACACAAAAAACTGGTTCTTTTAACTTCTAAAAGTTAAAATATTCTAAAAAATAAAAATAGTTTTTGATATTGCATTGCTAGTAACACCTTCTTCTGGATACTTCATTTAAAAAGCAATAATTCACTAAAAGATGGAATGTTGGAACATTTACTCATCATCAACCATCCAAGTTTCTTCATCAAAACTGTTTTGGTGAAATGGTTTTGGAGATTCTTGCAGTAAATGGCTTCTATCAGAATCAGAGCCCAAACAGCTGCTAAAAAACGGGCGCCGTAAAAAGTTAGAATACAAACTGATTGAAAAAAACACAATCCACAAGAAACAAAAATCCAGTCCAGCAATTAACATATCATGAAGTGAAATACTGCAATTTTGTAAGGAATGTCTCCAATATGTAACCATGGTACCTTGAGGGAACGAGGCACTGCATATGGAAATGCTATGGGAACACCTTCTACATGACACGCTCTGAATCTGCTGTACAATCTGTCCAATGGAAGAGCACAATGTCATGTGACGACAGACCAGGAAGTATATAAGGTACATGCAGCACAGCTAGCGCTAGCTTTCATCTGTCATGAAAAACTACGCTGAGGGGCGCCGGAGGTATGACACCGAGACGCAGTGTCTCGTTCCCTCAAGGAACCATGGTTACATACATAACCTGGAGACGTTCCTTTTTGGGAACTCGAACTGCGTCCGTAAATGCTATGGGAATGAGATACCCACGCCGCCAGACCAGTCCCTGCCCTCTGTCTATGTTTCAACATACACCACTAGGACGAGAGGACTGATGACCCTGGGGTCATACGGGTGTCCAGACCATAGTACTAGATGAAAGTGGAGGGGGTGGACCATCCCGCAGGGTTGCAGACGTCCGAGATAGGGGTGCACCGATCTGATATTAGGATCGGATATCGGCTCCGATATTGAAAAAATAGCTGGATCGGGGATCGGAAAAATTAACCGATCCACGG
>JAUCNO010002572.1:0-11486 GCA_032353835.1 Enteromius viviparus
CTCAACTCACCTCAGAAGACCGGAAGCTGTGGGAACTGATGATGCTTTTAAAACACCTTTAAACACCGAAGATATCGGACAAACTGAGAAAATCCGCTCTCTCGTTCAAACACAAACTCTTTCTTTTCTTTCTTTCTCTTTTTTTTCCTTTTAATGGCGGTTGGCAAAACAAATGAGTGGTGCATTCCCGCCATCTGCTGGATAGAAGTGTGGAGCGCATGATGATCGGAAATCTAAATATGGACTTTGATTTAATGTGAAATTACGGGAAAGGGGTATATTAAATATATATATATCATTAAAAAAAAAGTAGTTTGAGTTTACTACATGAACACCTACATTTTATTTATATCTTTTTATTTATACTCATTTCGCTGTTCTTAAATTCTACTATATAACTTTGTTTCTTTTAGATAAAGTTCGTGTTTTATTTTTGTTTGATTTGGACCATTTCCTAACAACACCTGAAGTGATAAATCATTTATACCTATCATTCTTAGACCCTGAATTAATCGAAACCTTTGTCTTTCATACGCCACACAGTGCATTATCACATGTTCTATAGATTCTATATGTCCACATTTATCACATTTTCCTGTATCATGTTTTCCCATTCTGTTCAGATACTGATTTAAAAAACAATGTCCTATGCGCAATCTTGAAAAAATTACATCATTTCTCCTATTTCCATACTTATGTCTTGCCACACCAACATTTCCTTGATATAAATGCCTACCAATTTTCCCATTATCCCACTCCTTTTGCCATTTCTTGCTGATTTCTTTTGCTTTTATACCTTTCACTTCATTTTTGCTCAATTTTATATTTATATCTATCCGATCATCCTTCAAAGCCTGTTTTGCAAGTTGGTCTGCTTCCTCGTTTCCCTCAACGCCGATGTGACTCGGCACCCATATAAAACTTAGAACAAGTCCATACTGCCTAATTCTACATATACTCTGCATTACTCCATTTACTAAATCCTGCCTTGCTGTAGAAATCCTGCTTACCGAACTATACAGAACAGAAAGAGACTCAGTGCAAACAACATTTAGTGGTTGCACTTCCTCAATCCACTGTAACGCTAAGATCATAGCCACTATCTCGTAGCAAATACAGATATATGGTCCGATGTTCTTTTAGATATTTTAACACTCAGCTGTGGGATGCAAACTGCTGCAGCTGTTTTGTCAGACTCTGGGTCTTTGGATCCATCTGTATATATGTGTAGTGAACTAAAATATGCTTGCTTTAAATATTGTTGAACTGTTATATTATTTAACATCGTTGATTCGCTTTTATGCTTTTCTTCAAAAATACTCAAATCCACTACCGGCACAGGAAACAGCCAAGGAGGGATTACTGAAGTTGCCACAGAAGGAGCTATTTTGATATTTTCAATTCCCATACTCACAGCCTCCTCAGTTACAGTCCATCCAAAACTATAAACCTTTTTACACCCATGCTCCCAGCTTTCCTTCAGCACTTTCAGAAATTCTAAAGTAATGGGTAAATTCTACATACGCTACCCATTCGTCAACAGTAAGAACCGTCAAAGAGAAAAATGCAATGGATTAAAATGAAATGGAAAATGATGGGTCGCCTCAAGAACTGCCTGCTCTCGTCGCGCGCAGCACGTCAGTGAGCGCATTAGAAAAAAAATGCGGGTCGGGTACAATATTTTCTCTTTTTTTTGCGATCTGAGTTCCGGGCGGGTTAGTTGACAACGTCGGTCGGGTTCGGGTTGTTTACACATTGACCCGCGCATCACTGCTGCCTAACACAATCAGTGTTGCCAACTATTTCCCATAAACCTGCCCGAAAAGTATCTAAATGTTGGCAGATGATGACACGCACAAATTTGCATATCAGTGACGCCATCGCGTAGTATCTGACAAGCGTAAGCCCGTCATGGCGCCGTGTATTATATTTAAATAATTAAAACGTTTTTTAGGTGGTTTTAATTATTTGACCACAAATCTCATCATACCTCCAAGTGATTATTCCCGTGATAAACTGAGATGCCCCCAAACTGGCTTCATAAAACTGAATAAATATTTCCAAAGAGCCATTCTTTTGAACATCATGGGATCCCGTACAACATTTTAGAATTGATTTTGTATTATATTTGTTATTGTTAGAACATCAGTGCTTAATAAATGTTTTCATAATTTTGTAATAAGTTCTATGAAGCATATTACATCTATGAAGCTAATTATATGAAGCATGGATATTAATATATGTAATTGCAATACCTTTATTTTAGTGAGTACACAGTCTGTTATTTCCCTAATCATAGGAGCACTGATAAACTACTTTATTTCCCCAATTAATCTGCAAATAGCCGCCTGGTTCTTTTAAACGTCTGGGGTCATAATTCTCGTCATTACTATTACTCTGTTGTTCAATTTGATAATGTTCAGTGCTTTGCTACAATCTGTATTGTTAAAAGCGATATATAAATAATAAAAAGTGAAACTGATAATCCTTTTTGTGTATTAAACACCCACCCAAATAAGAAAAGGGGGTGATTATTTGCATTATACTTAGGTAAACCCAAAATCCTCTGTACAAAATCTTACCTAGGTACATGTCTGATAATGTGTTTTGTGTAATTTTTGTTTTTATTTCTGTTGCAGGCAGAGTCTGTGTGGATACTCACTATTTGCCCTCTCTTCAGTTCATCTTGTTTCTCCTCCACAAGCAGAGACTCACTGATAGGCCAGTGTTGACACATCCACCCACGTCCCCACCACAAGTGTATCCTGTACAGGTATCTAAGTTTTCCAAATAAAATAAATCACTTTGTCCTTAAAGGTAACTTCTTAACTAAAGTCCTCAGTTATGGGAAAATGGACTGGAAATGCAAGTTGTGCAAATTCACAACATCAAAAAGATTGGACCTGCTAAAACACAGCAGACTAAAACATGAGCATTTAGGTCGAGTCCACTCCATACCCTGCCTCTATGCAGATTTTCCTTGCACCGTCAAGACATGGGGTGCATTAAGGACACATTTGTCAAGGCATCATTGTCAGTCAACCCAGCCAGGAAACATCATTTCGTTTACATGCATTGTCTGTAAGTCATGCTCTTTTGACAATGAGAGGCATTTTTTTGAACATCTTGGTGGCCATCTAAAAAAGTTGGAAACTGTGCCATGTGTTTTTGAGGGTTGTGATTATAAGACCAACAAATATACAACATTCCACAGCCACAAGAGTAGAAAACACAACCCACATTTGTTGGAAGATTTCAAGACCAATGGTGTTGACCTTTATCAACACCAAAGCAACTCGAATGAAGAAAGTGATTTTGTTGAGGATGAAAAATGACTGCGGCTTAGTCCTTGAGGAGGATGAGGACTTGAACAAAATTATTACTAAAAGAGTGGGGTTGTCTCCAATTCATGCATTAATGAACTAGTAGAGGAATTTCATTTCCTTACAGCATCTGCATCTGGCCCCGTCATTAAAGAGATCATTCTGAGTACTTTGAGAAAACATGGCTTTACATTTGAAGACTCTGTGATATCAGAACTGGTCAAAGACCTTTGCCAGCTAAGCCCTGTCTGTGCTGCTTTACGAGTGGGTGGGCGTTTCAGTAGTAAGTTCAGGAGAGAGCAATTTAGTAAGGATCATCTCTCATTGATTGAACCAGTTGAGTACATACTTGATAGTACAGAGAATAAATCATTTCAGTATATACCAATCCTCCCATTATTATCTCAACTTGTGAACAACAGCCACATTCAAAACACAATATTACAAAACAAAAAGCCATCTTATGCCTCTTCTGGATACAAATTGTTTAATGATGGATCTTTACTAAGAGAAAACAGCTTTTTATGTGAGAATGAACTTAAACTCCCACTCATATTATATATAGATGACTTTGAGATATGCAACCCTCTGGGAACATCCCGCAAGAAGCATAAAGTCACAGCAGTGTACTGGATGTTTGCAGACATACATGCCACATTGAGATCTACACTGACTTCCATTTACTTAACCATTCTGTGCAAGGCAAATGATGTAAAACAGTATGGCTATGCAAAGGTTTTGGACCCACTGCTCAGAGATTAGAAGTCCTTTGAAGATGAAGGTATTTTTGTTTCAAGTCTGGGCAAAGTGGTCAAAGGCACTGTACTTGCTGTAGTCGCTGACAATCTTGGTGCTCACTCAATAGGTGGCTTTGTTGAAAGCTTTTCAGCTTCACATTTCTGTCGCTTTTGCATTGGAGAACGGTCATGAAGCATGAAGTAGGAGAAGGACTGTTTCCTCCACGGACTAAATCCAACTATGCGATGCATGTTAAAGCAGCACTGTCTGATCAAGCAGAAGGTCACCACTGCGGAGTTAAAAGACAGTGTCCCATCTCAGACAGACTCAGTAACTTTCATGCTATATCAGGTTATCCCCCTGATGCTTTGCATGATTTGCTCGAAGGAATTGTACCTGTGGAAATATCACTCTGTCTTGATGTGTTAATCAGAAAGAAATACATCTCTCTTCAGGAGCTCAACCATTCCATACGTTGCTTTCCTTACAAATGGAGTGACAAAAGAAACTGTCCACAACCCATTGCCCCAAATTTCACCTTACGAAAAAGTGTAGGAGGTAATGCACACGAAAACTCGTGTTTGTTGAGAATGATGCCACTCATGATTGGTGACAAAGTCCCAGAAGATGAGCCTGCTTGGGAGGTTTTGATGACCCTCAAAGATGTTGTGGAGCTTGTCATGGCTCCTCTCCACACAGATGAGACAATAGGATACATGCAAAGTAAGATCTCAGAACACCGTTACAGATATTTTGAAGTGTTCCCAAAGGAGAAAGTTGACCAAAACACCACTTTCTCAAGCATTATCCATGGCTTACAACTGTTTACGGGCCACTAATACATTTCTGGACCATGCGGTTTGAAGCCAAACATCGATTCTTTAAAAGGATTGTCAGGCAGACCAGAGTCCTTTGCAAGGAAGTTCCCTGGGGAAGAGTTTGTGAACATGACAAATAAAGCAACCATTTTAGGCACAGACTATAATATTGGCATGATGCTGCCGTTTGGCTCAACAGGAGGCCTACCTGACTTTGGAGAAATCCAGCAAATAATTATTGTGCATGAAACTCCTGTTTTTGTTCTGAAATTGCTTAGTGGTTGGTATTGTGAACACCTAAAGGGGGTTTCAAGGTAGAGCCAACAGAAGAGACAGAAATCATTAAGCATTCAGAATTAAAAGAAACATACCCTTCGGCTGCATACAATACAGCAGATGGCCGTATGGTGACCCTTAAACACTTCATTTGCACATCAGAGTAATGTTGTCATATCAAAAATGTGTGCCAGGAATCCTGTCTTATTTATTTATTGTATTTAACAGGGACGATTGCCACAGAAAATGGGAAAATGTGATATTTACTTATAATTTACATACTTACTCTCCTTTCTTACCCTTTTTTCCTCATCTACCTTTTCTTAAAATAATATTGACAATCAAAGATTATTTATTGAAATTTACCCTGAACTAAATATCTGTTTATTGCTTTGGCTTAAGAATATTAAAGCAAACCTATGCAAGTAAGGTCATCAACTATTAATAACCTGTTTCAATTTCTTTTCTTTCTCTGTCTCTACAGCTGAGGACACACACCAAACAACAATGGCAGTCCATTTGAGAGTCATTTTAGAAGAACACAACATTCAAAAGCTAAAACTTCCAACAGGAATTCCAAATACAGTGGAAGATCTTGTTTCCATAGTTACTGAAACTTTCCAATTGAATGGGGAAATTGGACAACTATACCAAGACAAAGACAATGAGTTTTTCAGTGTCACCTCAACTGCTGACTTGTATGATAAGGCCACTGTTAAAGTGATCCTAAAAGAGCCGACAATCACCCTTGACCTACACCCAGTACTTGAATCATCTACATTGAGTTCAGTGAGCACCAATCCTGCAAGTACTACTGAAAAGGACATCTGCCTTGCAGATCATGATGCATCCTCAGAGGTCTCAAACTATGCATCTTCAAGTTCCAGTGACACCATTATTCTCCCTGATTCATGTCGCTCTGCTGCATGGCCAGTGCCATTCCAAGTACCGGAGTTTTCCCGAGACATAGAACTCATCCTCGCAGAGGCAAACAACTCATATGATGCCACTGGAAGACATTTCATGGATGCCAGTGTTAAATCAGCAATAATGCAAGAGCTTGCAAAAGTAATTTTTTCTTACACTGCTTACCCAACCAATGAGCAAATCCTCTCAGTGGTTGAAGCCACTTTCTAAGTTTCTGTGTCTTAGGGAGCCGGGATCATTTGCAGGCTTATATGGCTGGCAGCAGCGCATAAAAACAAGATGCACAATTACTATGCCAAGCTGAGATCTCGAAAATATTCTTATCCGGAAATTGAAATCAACACCTTAAAAAGGAAGCATCCAGGTGATGCAGTGCCTTCTAAAAATATTAAAAAAAATAAAAAAAAGCAGAGGTTAATTACCTCCCTCCGCATCCTACTGGTGAAAGCCAAGAGACTCTGGAGAAAGAGAGGCTTGAATTAATTTGTGAAATTACAAAGAAAAACAATGCAAAGATAATTGCAGATAAAATAAATAAAACCTTCTCTAGCCGAAGAGTTGAAGTGGTCAGCCTCAGCCCCTCTGTGGGTGTGTTTAAAGAAAGGTGGTATAAATATAATTTTTGGTCCTTTTACTTCCTAGATCAAAGAGGAGTTTAGACGCATCACAACAGTTTCCTTGGAGGAGACATTCATGCGGAAGCTTGATGGGTACACACCAGGACTTTTGCGGCTAATGAGGAGCAGCTGGTTGCAAGATGCGTCCTCTGCTGGACACTTTAAATGACGTATGCTATTTAATTTTTTCACAAATATGTAATTATTGATATGAGTGAATTAAAAGTAAGGTAATTTGAAAACAATTGCTTTTTTGTGCACAAAGTTAAGCTCCTTACCAGCATAAATTAGCTTTTAACATCAATGTGTGAATTCGTTCTTATCCATCCATTTTCTTTACTGCTTTGTCCGTTTGGGTCACAAGATTTTTGAGCCAACCCAGCATTTATCAGGCGAAAGGGTTGGCTTCACTCTGGACAGGTCGCCAGTCTGTTGCAGGGCTGGAATTCGGTCTTAGTATATGTAAATCACTCCCCATTCCGCTAACAGTCTTATCACTAAATTGTATCTCCCTACAGACACAGAACATTGAGAAAAAAAGAGATGCTGTTGTCTGCTGCCTCATCAGCTACCTTGGTGAAAGGCAAGAAGATTTTGGAAGGAAGGAAGGAAGGAAGGAAGGATGTGGAAGCCGAACAAAGGCATGCATACTGCTGATGGGACTCATTTATGCAATCAACCTTGAATATCCAAAGGAGCTAAAGAACACATTTGAAGCTTTTCAAAAACTTTTTTTGGAAATTGACGGGGCAAAACCACTGAAGAAGGTCCACAGCCTCAAAAACAAGCTCATGCAGTAGATACAATTTATAATTTGTCTGGACATACCTTGGAGTTGTTATAGAGTGTAGTTTAATATTTTCTGTTTTCTTCCCTTATTTGCTCCACACATAGACACAGACCATCCACTCTCTCTCAGCCCACTCCATTGCTCTGTGTTCCCCCCCCCCCAGATTGACAGAAATGGAATATCAATAGAAAGTGGCCTGAAGAATTTTGATCTCTTTCTACCCTGGCATGTGTTGTTTGCAGTAGCCAATTATTCAGAAACAACATTTGAAACACTTATAAAACAAGTCAATTTGTTCATTGTTATGTGAAACTGTTGTACTTTATTTAGCACTTTATTCTGTTTTTGATAATTTGGTGCATTATTTCCGCATATAAACAAGCCTGTTCAGTTACTTGTTTTATGAATGTACCTGGACTGCAGATTTGGTCAGTCACTGTTGTGTAAATCTCAAGAGACACAAAGAGTTTAGTCTATCTTGATGTGATTGGACATCAAGCACTGCTCTAATCTCCTCACTTCTCCTTTCATTTTCTCTTCTCTGCTCCCTTCTCTTTTCATTTCTCTTTTCCACTCTGATCTGGATGTCCTAAAACAGGGATATGTTTTATTATGAAACAACATTTGATACATCAGGTATAAAACAGGTTCATTACTTGAAATGTTGTGTAAAGCTGTTGTGCTGCACTATATTTTGAGTGTTTCTTATGATTTTTTTGGATTAAAAACATTGATCTGATGAACCATCTGAATGTCTTTATTGTGGGGGTACATTTTACCTTCTCTGAATAAGTAATTGTTATTAACTGATATTAATAAACTTTGATTTGAAGAGATAATTTTTACCTAATTTTAATGAGTAAGTAGCTGTTGAATATATACATAAATGTGAGGTATTTTTTACCCAATTTATGCAAGTATTTAATATCTTTTTACTTCAGATAGTTTATACTCAATTTATATGATTAAATCTACCCCACCAAAGTCGATGCAAATTGTTACCTCACATTTATTGGGTAAATTCTATAGATTAGTTTTTACAGTGAGGAGTGGAAAATTTAGACATTGCCTACTTCATGTTTGCGAGACGTAGAACCGGCCGAGCTAGCTTTATCTCCGGAAAAAGTGTACACAATCAAAGGTAATATAAAATACCTGCTGTCCAAAGATTATTACTTTAGAGATTTAACTTTTTTAGCTGTCCTAAGTACTAAAACCCACTATCTTTACATTTATTCATTTAGTTGTCGCTTTTATCCAAAACGACTTACAATTGCTAAGTATGTTAGAGGTCGCACGCCTCTGGAGCAACTAGGGGTTAAGTGTCTTGCTCAGGGACACATTGGTGTGTCACAGTGGATTCAAACCCGAAACTCACACTAAAGGCATGTCTTATCCACTGTGCCATCAACACCCCTCATCATTTGTTTTTTACAGTATATTCGAAAAATAATCTAACAAGTGATCCAACATTAGCTACTGTCTTTGTTCTGATATCTGTGATCATATACAGTTGAATGGCTGGTTTTTGTACTTGCTTTGTATACTTCCTTGTGCAAACATTCCATGAAAATGTTGTGTTCTGCACAGAACCTTCCCCATTCAACTTCATTTCACTCATTGCCACATTTTGGCATTCATGTATCCTTTGAGGTTCGCACTGTCTCGCAGCTTTCTGGACCAGAGTATCTAATTATTGTAAATGATATAGCACTTATTAACAAATTAGAATTGCTTTGCATTTTGCCAATACCCATGTCTGATAGACATTTTGTACTTTTGAAGAATCGAACGGATGTGGCGAGACGTGTGGATGGCTGTCACCTGCATCTTTTATGATGTGCTTCACACACTGGAGGAAGATGGTTTCCTGGATATTTCCAACACGGTGCACCTTTTCTGTGTGCATTATGTCTTCTTACCTCGCCTTCGAGCAGCGTTACACATCTTTGCAGCAGGATGGAATAGCCATCCCCTCAGGACAGAGGGAAACCACACTCCACAACAGCTCTGGCATATGGGACTCCTCAACACTCCAGAGGAAGAGGAAAATCTTGAGGTAGGACAGCTTTGTTAATGATTATCACTGGTGTATAAGCTGTTTTGTATTCTTTGCTTGTCGGCAAGCATGAAGCAAACATACAAATGTTTTTTTTTTATTATTATTATTATTGGGGTTAAGGCTTAACGTGTCCTCTGTGTGTTAGTCCTACACTAAAATCTCTCCATATGTTTAGGAACTGCAAAACCCAGAACTACACTGGGAGGATGCCCTGATGACCCCTGAGACCTCTGTCAGTGGAGTTCAGGTCCCAGAATTTGAGGTGCCTCTGGCTGATGAAGATCTGGCAGCACTTCAGTCTGCGATTGACCCTCTAACTGATTCAGATTCAAATGGCTGTGACCTTTATATTGAGGTGCTAAACTTTGTTAGACTAAACACTTCAACACCCATTGATTAGGCAATTAAGTGTCTAAGCACAAACATCTCTAAGTGCAACTAAAGCTACAAGTCACATTCACTTTAAATTTGTTAACTTCACCCTTGGGCAAAGGTTTAACAAAATATGGCCAGCCAGCTTTTATCATTTAAGACAGGGTTACCAATGTTCCAGCAAACCAAATTCTGATTTGTATGTGAAATACCTTTTTTTTTGACAATTATTTTATTTTTTCATGAACAGAAAATGTCAATTTAGATTAACATTGCACATGAACACATTTCTGAAAAAGATGGAGAAATAAAAGACCTGTATGTGCAGCAATGCAACTTTAAATGCAACATCAAAACAGCAAAATTGTCTTTACTTTACACTACCAAGTACTAATGATTTTTGAACACACAGTACAACAGGTTGTGAACATTCTCTTAAAACATTTGGTTTAAACGTTGTAAATGTAATCCTGAATGAGTACTGGACACAAAGGGAATACTGTGACTAAATTGAGAACAGACATGTTTCACACATGTATTGCATGAAGCTGAATTATATCAGTCCAAATCCAGTATCGGATGTCCCGATAGATGCTTCAAGAGCTTGTTTAAGTTCCTCATAAGTTGAGAAGTGGCCAGGGATGCGTAGGCTCTGGTAACAAGTTGAGGATTTTGGGAACTCCCCACGTACCACCTCCAGCTTCAGCTGCCCAGAGAGAACTTCCCATCCAGTCCAAAACTTGAGTAGGTTCATCCGAGATGCTGCTGGTGCTAAAAAAAGAAAAGCTTTTTTCACAATAACTCAAATGTAATTCAACTCATAAAATAAATGACAGGAAATTGTATTTATTGGGGAAATTATCAACATTTGGACATATTAGGGATGGGTTCAGGCTAAGGACAACATCTCTTTAAGGAGGAAGCGTAATGTGACTAACTTTGACTAAGTTGTGGGTTAAGGTAAAAAAATAAATAAAACGTACACAGCGAACACAACTTTGCACTTACATTACAAGTGTCTTATGCTGTTTCATTGTTCATTGACATCTGCATAATGACAAGTATATGGATATGACATACCCGTTTCAATGAAATGCCGAAGGTACATTCCAATTTTGGCTCTTGTCTCAAGTGGAAATTCCTCGTCGTCGTCCTCAACAACCTCACTTGTTGGCCAGATGATGTGATCAATCATGACCTTGTTCATGCACAAATTTGACATTAATTTCTTTAAATTAAAAGTGAAAACAATATACAGTATAACAAGTTATTACACCCTTGACCAATATCATACATAAAATTAGATAAAAAAGTTTGTCAAGACAAACTTTAAGTTGGCTTGAGAAAGCAGTGGCTTAAAGTAAAAAAAAGTTGAAAGTTACAATTACAAAGTTACTAGCATGTTGCTAGTATGACTGCAGGGTGTTTAGAGTTGAATTTTGACAGTTGGCAGAGTCTTGGCTCATCTGAACACTCAGTGAATGGGAGTCTATGGGATTTTTTCCATTTTTATTCGCAATTTTTACGAAAATCGTAAGTCGGATCAGTTAGAAAAGATATAGC
>JAUCNO010002573.1:0-11483 GCA_032353835.1 Enteromius viviparus
ATATATGTAACGTTATTGCTTAAGCTAGGCTTGAAATAATAACCCGATGTGTAATTAATTTCTACGAAATAAAAATGCTGTCTAAACGTTACAGTCTTTTAAACTTATAAAAACTGAATATTTACCATAAAACGTTTATATATGATGCACAACTTTTGATTAACGTTACATAATTGATTACATCATGCAGGTAAGATAAATATTCACAGCAACCTCACTTTTTGGTGAAACTGTCTTCAATCTATATATACATTTAAAATGTTTATAAGTCTGCATAAATAGATTAATAGATCAAATGTTAGCTACTTACTGATTAACTTGTGTTCTCCTTTATTTCCACTCAGTAAGTTACGGTTAACAGTTCAGTTCGTGTCTGCCAGATCCTCCTCTGTCGATCACATGATGTGTCACTATATAACTATATTAACTATACATGCATTTCCTCAGTACAAAGTTCACTAGAACATTCTTGGATCAGACCGGGCATTTTACTCTTTTCCGTTTCCTAAACATATAACGTATAAAACTATCCTGAACACCGACAGATAAACAGAGCCGAGTGAAGGATTCCCTCTGTTCTTTTGCAGAGGGTCTCCGGCGCTGTTCTGCTTTTATCGCCACCTAGCGGTTACTGAAAGTTACTGCTGAGATTCCTTTTTTATTGTGTGCTGTACTGTGTATAGCCTACAAATATTAATAGTAATTTTGAAAGTAGCTTATTATTTAATTAAGCTATTTTTTTTTATATGTTAGTCATCTTATGAAAACTCCAGGTTTAAAAAAATAAAATAAAGCATGGTCTCTGAGGCACATGAACAGAACACAAGGTTTTAAATACAAAACGTATACCCCCAGTTTCACAGACAATGCTGAACCCTAGTACTAGACTAAAATGTAAATCTGAGCTGTTTTAACTAAAACAAACCTGCACATACTGATCTTAAAACATGTCAGTGCCTTTGTTTTGTCTTAAGATGCATGCCAGTAATGCCTTTTTCTAAGGCATGTATGCAAATAAAAATTAAATGTCCTAATTGAACTATTGCCTAATCCTGGTTTAGGCTAAACCCTGTCTGTGACACCGGGCCTTAGTGTTAAAGCTGATAAATACAGGGTTTCTGTGGGTCTTTATTTATTCTTTCAAAATGTAAGTCCTTAAGATTTTAAATAAGAACAGAAAACCCTAAATAAATGCATGCAATTAAATGTTGGATGCATAAACATCCTGCAACCAAGATACATTTCTCCTACTTTCTATTCAATTAATGATGTCCTGGGGAAAAAGAACAAAATGGAGAGTTTTTTTTTTTTTTTTTAATCCATAGTTTAT
This sequence comes from Enteromius viviparus, assembly GCA_032353835.1. Classification (NCBI taxonomy): domain Eukaryota; kingdom Metazoa; phylum Chordata; class Actinopteri; order Cypriniformes; family Cyprinidae; genus Enteromius; species Enteromius viviparus. The sequence goes on from JAUCNO010002573.1 coordinate 1,331, forward strand.
AAAACCATTTTTCCTTTTCTTTTCTTTTTTTTTTGTTAACATCTGGTTTTAGATTTACCATAAAATACAAATATTAAACTTTCAAAAATAACCATTCTATCTATGTTTTTGGACATATGGTATTGTCTGAAGTATGTTTAAGTACCATGCAAATACTATGGATGATACATGATGAAAATGCAAGGGAATGCCTTGGTACTTTGATTATGGTTATTATTTTCATATTCATGTATTGTGATATTTACATGGTTCTCAAAGAATGTGATGACTGTAAATGTGTGTGTATGTGTGTGTGTGTGTGTGCGTGTGTTTTAATTTTATGTTATTGGTTTGTTTTAATTCAGTCAAATACAGCTAAAAAAATAAAATAAAATAAAAAAACGTAAAAAAAGGTAAAGTTAGTAGCCTATACTTATTGCATAATTTTGCAGCAAATATGTAAATGTATGTGTGTGTTTAAAATGCATTTTATTTATTTTTATTTAATTTAGTCAAATACAGCTCATAAAATAAAAACAACAAAATATAAAGTGATTAAATGTAAAAATACATAAAAGATTAAATAAGAAAATAACATGCATCCTAATGATTGGAATCATTGCAAAATGAATCAAAAAGGCATAAAATAATTGTAAAATATTAAAAAATATATGTTGAAAATGGTATAATTATCTATGAATCTATATACCAATGGTTGAATGTACGGTATAAGCAGGCAATGTTTGTGATCATTAGTGGCTTAATCAATGCTTGTGATTGATCCATCGGTCGCGGGCTTTAGGACCCGGATGTGCAGTGAGTCCCAGACACCGGTTGATGATCCGCTCGCCACTCATTCAGTGTCTGTTATCAAAGAACAATAAAACGCACGTCTCAACCGGACACGTTACACACGTTTACGACCTTGCATTAACAGTAGTCCTCGTGCTCCAGACACCGGGCTGATCACCGCGGACCGAACCGGCGCACATCTGCATCACCGGCGGATCCCGGGGAAGAGAGCGAAGCCGCGTTCGGTCGTTCCCCGTCTGTCCGCTTCAGGCCACCGGCGACAGCATGAGCCAGAGGTTTACGGTGACCGCCGGTGACATCCAGGGCGAAGTGAACCAGCTGTTCGAAGGCGATGAGGAGGCGCCGAGCGCGTCTGACGCCACTGCAGCGGAGGTATCCGGGAAAGGTGAGAGATTTATGACACCTGTGAAGAATAAACTCATCCAACTGCTCGGAATATGAGACCGGGATATTAATATTCAACACACCACCCTCTGATAGTATAACCATCCGATCAGACTAAATGCATGTCATATTTGTCATATAGATAATTTTTTTTAATGTGCATGTACAAATTATATTTAGACTACATTTTAAAAAATACATATACACCTATTATCAGATCTCGCCTGAGTCATTTTTAAAATCTGTAAAGCAGTAGTTAAGTAGGAAAAGAAAGGATGTGACATTCCCAAACTAGGAATTTGTGCTCTGTGTGTAACCCATCCAAGTTCACACACCACACACACACACACACACACACACCCGAAGCAGCTGGGGGAACAGTGCCTTGCTCGAGGGTCATGGTATTGAAGGTGGTATTGCGGTCCTCCCCACCCACAACCCCTGCCGGACCTGGGACACAAACCCACAACCCTATCCATCAGGCCACTAATGCACTAAAATGTTAATGCTTTTATAATATCCAGTGCATGATATAATATAGCTCATAATCTAATTATATCATTATTATTTCATACCAATTCATCTCCTGCTTCATACTAAACAAATATATTATAATGTAAATTAAGTTCAATATTTAATGTAGACGTCACACACATAAAAGTTTAAAATCTCCAGGTCATGTTAATTCATATAAACATGTATAAATAGCTTATATAAATTATCTTTATTTATTTATATATATCTCCTGTAGTTTTCTGACTTTAAATAGTCTTAGGTTTTTTTTTAGTATGGTGCATCGCATGGTGTATATTTTCAAAAACATGTTTTGTAACATATTCATACAATGTTTCATGGATTATTGTTTTGATTATTTAAATGATGTTTTATTATCATTATCATTAAATGTATTGAACATTGTTTTTTTTTAATCTATTTTATATTTGAATTTCCTATGCTCAAGCTGTGTAAACCTTCTTTGTGTTGATTTGTTCATCAGTGCTGAATGTGGTGTGATATTCCTTATAGTGATGGATGAGTGAATAGATGCAGTATGACGATGCACTTCACCAGCTTGTTGAAATGGTTACAATGTCTTGCCATGTCTGTTAGCCTTAAGTGGGCACGGTTGTCTTCACATAATGGCACTCCTGACGGCCTATTATATTTGATGAAGCCTTTGAATATTTAATGAGGCGAAATGCGTTTTAGGCACACTGCTCTGTGTGACATACAGGAAGTCTATTAAACACAAGTCAGGCGGTATTATTCAGCTGTAATCATTAGCCTCTTAATGGTTTCTGTGATGCGGTTTGCTATTTTTTCCAGTATTAAACAATTATGTGATTTGACGGGTGTAGAGAAATGCAACAAGACAGTCTGGCTTTATTATAATGACAAGTCATTTGTCTGTGCACATGAAAGTTGATTTTTTTAAAGTTGATTATGTGGAGCGGGATTTTGGAGCAGTGAGATGAAACTGTGGATGGGAATATTTAACATGACACGACTGAAATAGATACTAAGTGACCCACTAAAAACTGAACTAAATACTAGTGTAGGTCTAGAGTTGGTGTTTTTTGGCTTAAGGCACTATTTTCATCACAATTTGAATTGCATTGTACTACAAATGTTGTATTTCTTCTACACTTGATACGCCTCAGAGTTCAGTGAAGTTTTGTTGTGGAAATCTGCCTACATGCCCTTTCTCTGAATTGTAGCATGATGAAAACCTAGTGAGCTGCCTACCTAGGGTGCGTCTAACAAGTAGGGCCGGGTTTTTAGAATAACAAATGAAGGGATGTACAATGAAGTTGTACGTTATGAGTTGTAAGTGCATTTATAGTTATATTACAGTATTTCACCCACATGCCCTTTTTTCCATCATTACGATTTTGAAGAAACAATGTAGGCAGCTGTATTTATTCCAAAGTTTTGTGTGGGCTTTTCTATTGTTGTAAAAAAAAAAACGACTTCATTGCTGAACCATCATTTGTGTTTTACTTCGAAAATATTATTTACGAATATTTTATTTAAATAACAATTTCTTGCAAAATTTTGCATACGTAAATATAAGTTTTCAATTAAATTCTATACATGATAAAGTCTTATTTATCAACAAGTTTACCAACTGAATATTAAATGTATGTGTGCAAAATAATACCAAATTAATAATAAATAAATATAGCACATTAAGAATTTAAAATATGGCTTAAATATTCCTTTTAATAAAAAAAAAAAAGTTATTTGATGACATAATTATACAATCTTAATTTAAAAAAAAATTATAAAATCTTATTTTGGGCAAATCTAAGCAATCCCAGAATGCACTGCTCAATGGAAATCCATTTTATCTGAAACATTTAATTCTATATTGAAGTAAATTGATGAAAATAGCTATCGGTTATTAATACTTTAGTTCAGTGTCATGCATTTAAGTGTGTTTATGACATCTCACAACATGACACACAGAATACAATCTGTGCAGCATTTGTAGTTGCTCCTTATCTAGAATGTTTAGCTGCTTACGAGAAACATTTTAGTCAGGTTACTACTTTAGAAGGTGTAAGGCATCTCACCAAACCTTGGTGTTTTTGTCATGTGAAATCCATTGAAATCACAAATCAAAAACAGTGCTTGAGAAGGTGTTGGATGCCCATCTTTGGAGTTCCCTACCACGGATACAGAGACGTGCACCTGTAGTCTCCTAGAGACGGTACAGCCTTGGAGCTCTCGTCTCCGGTTCAAGTCGCCACAACGTTTCCATGACAACTACATCCTCTATGTGCCGTGATTGGTGTGTGCAGAGGGGGAGCTGAATGTGATGATATTAGTAAAACCACAATGACTGCTCTCACCATGCATGCACTGGCAAATCATGCTGCTCTATCACCTCCTGCGTCCCTAAAGCAAACATGATTTGGCTCTGAGCTCTTTATTCAGACGTGCATGCGGGTGTATTTTTTTGTGAGTGTCTATATGCATGCATAAGCAAAAAGATAGCAAACAATGTATTTATTTAGTAGTGAGTCCACGTCTGTGAGCATCACAGGTACCTTCCTGTGTCTCATGGGTGTTTGTTGAGAAAGGGCTTGATAAGGATGAAGCATTGCTGCAATTTTTCATGCTATCGCTGATGTTGTTTCTATCGATCTGAGATGCCACCCATGTAGAGGATCATCTGACCTTGAAGGTCTCCAGACAGTCTGAAAGATCTAGTCTGACTCTACACGCTGTATGAAGCTAATAGGATCATTAAGACATCCTAGGTTTGGTTTAAATTATTCAGTATGTGATTCAGAGTGGCTCTCTCTTGTAGTAGCGTCTTTTTAGTGGTAGATATTACAATAATAGTATTTGAAGTTAAACTGGAAGAGAAGTTACATTTGTACAAGGTCATTGGTGCAAAACTCACTTGCACAGGGCTAATTTGGTTGTTAATTTTAACCTCTTTATTGGCCAATTTTTCTTTTTTTCTTTTTGTAGAGTTTTTGTTACCACTACATTTTTTGCTTCTTCTTTTTTAAAATTATTTTTTTTTTTGTTAAAAGGAGTATTTTTGAAAAAGTTTCAATAATATTTTATTACAATTCCTTGCAAAAATGTACATTCAATAAAAATACATATATATTATTATTATTTTAGTGTATCTTATTTATTTATTATTATTTTTTTATATATTTATTTTATTTTATTTTATTTTGTTTTATTTTTAATTCTTAAAACACTAACAGTTCAGTTGCTTGTAAGCATGTGTGGTGGTTGTGGTGTAATACTTCTAAATGCTTCTAATGTAATACTTTTCTAAAATATCAATCTCAAAGATTGTATTAATTAATTTATATATTTTTGTTTCACTAAAGTATTGCTATTAAGTTTAAAATGTATTATTTTAAGTTTGATATTAATGTAGCTTTAGATACTGATATGATATACAATAAATTGATGTTTGACATATAAATAAAACAAATAAAAAGAGATTCTATTTTTGAGTGGTTAGGGATATTCTAGATGGTAGTTAGGGCACTGTTAAGTGGTCTTCTGAGGTTGCCAGCAGGTTGCTATGCAGTTACAATGGTCTTAGAAGGTTCTGGTCTGTTTTATCATTCAGCAACTGGATATCTGATGTCTGGTTTTGTCTTATGAATGAACAGCACCTCTACTGAACAGTGCACATGATCTTGAGGAATCCCTCGGGACCTCAGAACAAACGTGTGGAAAATGTACTAATACGTACTAATGTATGACTAATTACACTACTATGTTCCACCAAGCAGCCAAAAATAGTAGCCAGAGTGCCAAATACAGTATGTTGTCATTGCAATAACTGGCATATTCCACACAAGACATAGAACTAGTGCCATAAGCAGTTTTGAACCATGTCAGTAATCACTCATAGATATTACGCTGCTGCACTATAGCTGTGTTCTCCATCACAGACGTGCAGCGTGGGAGTTTTGGCTGCTCCGCAGTCAGCGTCTACTGGAAGCGCCATGATGGACAAATACGTCTCGATTTAGCGATCGTTTGCACAAAGACAAAGAGCGCTCGTTCGACAAGAACATCCCACACACCGCGCCGGAGAAACTGTCACTTTGTACCACGCTGGAGTTTGGAGTTTTGCGAGAAGTAAAGGAGGACTTTGTATGTTTTGTATGGGAACCAAAGCTCTGGCAATGCAACTGGTGTTTTGTGCGCTAAAAACAGTAGTAATGCGCACAATAAGCATTCCAGTGGCTGTAAACGGTTAAAGGAATAGTTTTACTGTTTATGCACAAAAACATATTCAGGCCTAAAATGTAATATTTTAATCTATTGTGATTACGCATTTTAAGATAAACAAACTAATAAACAAGCATGTGTATTTGTGAAACAAGTACGTTTTTTGTATTGGCACCAATTCCCTCAATTTGTTTTAAATACCCAGGTTTATGTATTTATCATCAGTTTTATACATCATATCTTGTTCCAAGTATTTTTTTAGGTTTTTCTTTTAGGTTTATGTAGGTTTATATCAGTTAATAATTTCTTTCAGTTTTATACATCATAATTGAAAATATCTTGTTCCACAGCTTTAGTTGAGTTTTTTTTTTCTTATAGTTAAATAAAACTAAGGCTAAAATAATAAAAAATCTGGTAAAGAAAAATGTTTTGAAATTAAAAAAAAAATGTCTTGAAATAAAATAAATATTAACAAAAAAATTTTTTTTTTTAACTTTTTTTTTTCAGCATCATTTCCCATTTTAAGCTTAGCTTGATTTGCTGAAGTAACTAAAACTTTAATTAAAAAATAATAACAATTTTAAATTAAAACTACTGAATGTAACAAAAACACATAACAAAATTACTAAAACTGTAAAATTAAAATAAAAACTGACTAATAAAGCTATAATAGTCTCACTGATAAAATAAATATTTGAATAAATGCTTTTTCTAAAAATTGCATATAGATGTAAATAGTTAATAATAAACTGTGATGTGAGTTACATCTTTGATTCAGGCCTAAATATTTTTTTACTATTTTTTTCCCCGCCCAAAAATCACACATGAGATTTTCCATTCAGGAAAAATGTTCAAATTAAGCTGTTCCTCATATAAACACAATATAGTGGTAAATATCTGTGCAGTGCAGAAAATGCAGCCAGAGCAGCTTGTATTGTTTTAGCCGCTCAGCCTGCTTTCATTTGCATAACGTTTCAGAATCAATTTCTGTCCAAATACGGTGGAGGCCATTAGCATATTGGGGTATGCAGATTGTTTAGCTGTCAATGAGCAGTCCATCCTTTCTTCATAATGGCACGTCGAGCTGTTTGTTTCCATTCAAGCCGTCGCTGGTGAGACAGACGTGGAAGCACATTCGCTATTTTAGCATAATGCCGGTCTGGTGGCGCAGGTTTCGTGTCTATTAGTCTATTGTTTGTCTGTCTGTGTAAACACTCAGTCTCTCAATCCCAGAAGCCACTGTCAGGTAATAATGTGCTGATCACGAGCTCTGTGTGATTTACAGAAGGTCAAGGTTCACTCCATGTGGAATGTCATCCATCACTCTCTTCTTCTGTGCATTAAGATCCAGTTTGTAATCATTTCATTATTATTTAAATGTTCATTTAAAACAGCCTTAAATAATTGTATTATAAAACTATTATTTTAATGATAAAAGATTATTTTTGAATATGATTTATTAAATGAAGTACAACATTAAATAGTATAATATTAAGCGAAAACAATCCTTTCCAGCCAAAAACACTTTTCATACATTTTTGTATTATAAATAAATGAAATGTTCACACATTATTCATGCATGTATATAATACAATATATTATGTATATGTATGTGATTTTTCTGTTAAAATGGTAAGTTGCATAATATATTATATTTTATTATGTAAAGCGTTAAATTGTTCAATAATGTTAAATTGCATTATTATATTATATAAAACATGAAATTGTTCAATATAAATGAAACTGAATAAGATACACATCTTATTATGTACTGTGTCTTTGTGTGTTTCAGCAAACCAACTTAAACTAAAGTCTTGCTTTCTATAATTATTTGATTTGATTGTCATTTTTTGCAATCGTTTTTTTGTTTTATCGTTAAAGTCATGAAATGATCATTGAATTACCCTTTTCCAGAAAGGACGGGTCAATGAATTGGATTGGATCTAGCGATGCACACATGCGGAGAAGCCACACATGTGCATTATACGTCTCCTAGATATTGATATTACTGTCAGATCACTCGTCTGTGCTGTAATGTCTTTACATTAGTGCACCTCTTCGCATTGAGATAAATGTTACTTATCAGCATCAATGACAGGCCTTTACTCACGGTCATGGTTAGATATCAGTGCTGACCGAATTATATCGCTCATAAGCAGTGTCTGCTAAATAATCGTGCCGTGCAGAACACTAGAGATCAATTTTTAAAAGAGATGCAATTGCATTACTGCACCACTAGATTGCATACCAGTGATAAGAGTAAAAAGAGAGTGAAGCTGTCAGAGCAAAACCACTGGTGACTATATTCAAAAATATTTTAGAAAATTAGAGAATATTTTGCATGAAGAAGATTAAGGCTGTTATGATTCTTATTTCTACATTACTACATTTTAACCTCTAAATATTTGTTATCATAATGCAAAACCTGTCACTTTCATTATTTTAATTAATAGAATATTTAGATTTATTAAATTTATATTTAATAATTACATTTACTAAAATATATGTATTTAATTTGTAATGTATTTGTTTATTCTAGAAGTAATTTACCTAAAAAAATTAAAATTTGGATTTTTATGCATTTGTATAACGGACACAGGAAAAATTAAATCCATCCAAAATGCATTATTTTGAAGCAAGATTCTTTATGCAAAATCAAATTTTTATTTTATTATAATTTTACTTGGTTATACGTGATCTAGACATGTATTTCTAAAATTCACCCTGTCATTTGAAGATAATAAAGCTTTAAAGGTAACTGTTTCACAACATACTCAAAAATTATATTCTAAAAGGAAAAAAATACTTTGCATAAAGAAAAGTAATTTTTTAATGTCTGTTTTTTTTTAAATTCTGTAACTAGCACATTTTAGTCCCCAAATTCTCAATACAATAATGCACAACATATAATTTTCATATATATATATATATATATATATATTTTTAAATGTGTATTAATATGCACTTACTTTTTATATTTATTTAAATATATGTATATATTTAATTTGAGGAAAATGTAAAACTTAATAAATAAAACTCTACATTATTTATGCAAAATATTTTTCTTTTCTTTTATTTCTTGTAATTTTTTGCAGCTCCTGCTGTCTTCTAGTATCTCTATGTTGAGAGGCGTTCCTGTTGATCAGTGTAATGTATGCAAACTGTAGAGGGCAGCTGTGTTCTGCAGGATTGTCCCGATCCAGACTCTGTTCTAGCGTTGGGTATCAGGGGTAGAAGCAGACATGTGGTGGGGGTCGTTGCTGCCAGCGTCATCATGCAAAGTCTTCATAGGCTTGTTATGTAACGCAGCGTCTACACAAAGAAAGGATGAGCAGAAATAACCGCTTGAATATCAAGGAAAAGAGGAGAGGATTCACGGCTCAGCTACATCAAAGAAAAGACACGCTGTAATGATGTTATGATTCACATCCAGGATCTTACAGTATTGTTACGGTCCAAACGGCAGCAGCAATCGTTCTTGCACTGATCCTACTGCCTTGAGACATTTTTAAGCCTCCCTGCAGAAACAATGATATGTGGTTTGAATTATTGATCGCGACCGGCACTAAATATTAACCTAGATTTAATCATAAGGCCGGCTAATATTTGGAGCTCAGTTGTATTGGTTTAAATGAGAAATGTGCAATCAAAATCACCAATAATTGCGTATTCATATGCAAAATTTGTACTAATGTTGATCCGGATTGTCTTAAATGATGGATCATGAGCTTGCGGTCGGTAATTAGCATAATACAACCCAAATTATCTCCATATAAGGGTTTTTTCTGCACAGCTCTTCTCCTGCAGTCATTCGTGGGGGGAAGATCTTCCTCAATTATGGCTGATTCAGTATGAAATGCATTAAGCAAGCGTGATAATTACACATCTTCACACTGATATGCACACGTTCACGCTCCTCATATCATGATGATTGTTTTAAATGCAGTTTATTGGAAATGCATTTGCCTTGTTCCGGGAGTGTCATGTTTTCCTCGTTTGTTGAGAGGACCTTCTGCATCAGAGCTGTTGCCTCTGGTTTCATCATTGTCTCTGGGGCTGCTGCTGGATGGTGGTGGCAGGAACCGAGAGCTGCTGTGTGAATCAACCACAACCACAGGCAGACACCTCTATCTATCGATCTATCTATCGATCTATCTATCTATCTATCGTTCTATCTATCGTTCTATCTATCGTTCTATCTATCTATCTATCTATCTATCTATCTATCTATCTATCTATCTATCTATCTATCTATCTA
>JAUCNO010002574.1:0-11477 GCA_032353835.1 Enteromius viviparus
ATATTTGTCTATTATCGCTTGCCATCGATAAGTTAGCGAAATAAACGCTATTAAAAGAATTTAGTGCAATAGAAAGCTAATATCTTACCTTAAGTGATAACTTTTCTAAGTGTATTTCTAAGTGAATTTTAGTCTTCTTAGCGCGTGAATAGTCTGCGTTATCGAGAAACCAGGCCCTGGAAATTAGCAAAATTGCAGGAACTAGGAATTTAAATGTAGCTGAGAAAAATAATAAAATAAAAAAATACTCTTGCAGCCTAATCTTGGTTAAAACAACTAGATTTAAAATGCAATTTCAGCGTACTTTCTAAACTAAAAATTGCTTAAACAGCCACACAATATCCATCTTGGTAAATGTTCCTGTAAATTATAGAAAAAAAAAAAAGAAAAAAAAAAGATAAATAAAAAATAAACAACAACATTGTGCTGTGTGTAATATGCTGGGAACTAAATCAAGCCAAACCATTGTAAAATTGTACAAATACACTGACTGAACATTTAGGTAAACTAATAATAATAATAATAATTCTAAAAATGACCCTCCCCCACAAACAACCCCCTCTGATCACCTAAAAGGAATCCTAAAAAGGATTCCCCTCCATTTTCTCAGAGCCACACTAGCTGCATTTAAGTCCAAAGGCTACATCTAAGTTTTTAAAATTCTAAGTACATTTGATTAAAATATAATAAAACATAATAAATATAATAAATATAATACAACATAAGAGTTTATACAGTAGCTAGCTAGCAAATCTATATATTTAGTTAGCACTATTTTATTGATAATCTATGAGGTATATGCTTTAGCTAGTTGTGCTAGCCACTGTAGGTCAAACATTTGGAAACATTACTACATTTAATGTTCAAGCATTCATTTATTTGATTAAAAATACAGAGCAAAACAGTTATATTGCACTGTGTTACAATTTAAAATAATGGTTTTAAGTTGTAATATCCACTTTTTTTCTTGATGTAAAAAGGGGTGTGGCCATTTGTAAATTCTATGGGTATAGCTTCCATAAAATCCCCAAAATTAAGTTTCAAATTTTGAATATTTCCAAAATTTTCCAGACGACGTTTCCATGGAAAGTTTCCAGTTATTTTCTGCCCCTTTGCAACCCTAAATACAAGATTGATTTGATACAAGCTAGAAGCTTGGTTTTATGATGATTGGTAGTTACATTTTTCAAATAATTTGTTTAAAAGCCCTCACCAATGACTGAAGGCTCCAGATCCACAAACACAGCTCGTGGCACATGCTTCCCAGAGCCAGTCTCACTGAAGAAAGTGTTGAAGGAGTCGTCTCCTCCACCACGGGTCTTGCCACTCGGCATATTGCCATCAGGCTGGATGCCATGCTCCAGGCAATACAACTCCCAGCATGCATTGCCAATCTGTACTCCGGCCTGGCCCACATGGATGGAGATGCACTCACGCTGCACAAAGAAAAATTGGCTTTAAATGGCTGCCAACCAACTGCTTGCTCCAGGCACATAAGCCCACTTATATACTTTAGCACATGACGGCTAGACTATCAGAGTTTTTTTTATGTTTTTCTTTAAAACTGGATGTAAAATGTCTCCCAAAATTACATTTTTGCAAGGCAGCTAATACATTTACAAATGGGAGTATCTGTCAAGTATCAGACAACCGAACTGAATGCAACATCCACCTTTGAACCTTGCAAATCTGAAAGTCTACTTTAAGTCCTACCTTCCTCATGCAGCTGAACTCGAAACTATAATTATGGTTCAATCAAGTGGAGTTGAGAGGTCAGACTAAACTGAACTAAGGAACAAAACCAAGCCTGGAAAAGAGAGAAGATTCTTGTATTTAGTGACTGAATAGATCATTATTTGGTCTGATCTGAAGACCAAAGAATACAAGACTAATATCCGGTAAATATGTACTTCCTGAATCTCTTAAATCATTTACACTATGCATTTCACTTCCTTGTGTTAAAAGAACGCTTCAGGAATGTTCCAAACCTTTGTGACTTTCTTGACTAGAACAAAGATAGAAATTAGACGGACTGCTTCAGTCACCATTTATTTGTATAACGGAGGAAAATTGTTCAATTACTTGCAAGATGACTGAAGCCGTCAATTTTGCCCAATATCCCCATTCCAGTAAGAAAAATGCAACGTTTTAAATAACAAAAGACAGAATCCTCAATATTGGTAGAACTATCCTTTAATGTCTCTATGTGAAAAGCTGGTATTTCAAGCACATTTGAATAAAATGGTTTGTGAAACAAGCACAACACATCTTCCAGGTTAAAGTTAAAAGTAGTAAAGTGACAACGTCATTCTCTGATCTCTCGAGCTTTATCGCAAAATGGGCGACAGGAAGGAGCCAGTAACCAGAACGATGGCACAATACAGGAACAAGAGAATTATTATTCAGGCGCAAACATCAAAGCAACTACCAAAAACAGTAACGGGACTTTAAAAAAAAACCAGAATGACCGCTTCAAGTGTATCTTGAGGGGTAAAAGTCTGTATAAGTTGTTGGAAAAGCAGTCAGCAGACTCCCATCCCCCAGCCTCGCGCTCTTACCGGACCGCGCGCGTGAGTGGCCTCGGCGGTGGGATTCCACAAATTCCTCACGCCAGTTATATCATATTACGATCCAATCATACAAACCGGTCCGGAAACAAAATATATATATATTCGCTTATAAAAGTCGATTACAAAATGTGTCATACTTCCTGCATAAGAAACATTTCACATGAAAACGGAGATACGGAAGAAATCATTCGATAAAACTACATTTGCAGTTATGTAAAGTTGATGATAATATAATTTAGTAACATTTGGCCACGACGTCTTAAAGGAGTAACGATAGTTCACCGAAAACCTTAATCTCGCTCATGTTGTTTGAAGCCTGTACGACTAAACGTAACGTTACACAGGTTTGGCGGTTTTAGTCGCATCTTTCTGAACGTGAATGAAGGATGTCAGTTTTCCAAAACGAAGACCGAAAGTCACACTGAATGACAGAACTGTTACGTTTAAGTCATCTGGCCCTTTAAGGGCTTCCAACTACAGCCACACAACTACCGCACTAAATTAAAGACAGTTAAATACAACTTCAAAAAATAACTCGTTGTTTCGGTGGCAAAGGCCGTTGAATTTTATTATTAAAGCTGGAAGGTATTCATATTTTAGAGACTAGATTTACACTTACCATTTTTACTTGGGTTTCGCGGGATCAAGTTTTTGAGAAAACGTTAAAATATTTCGGTGCAAAATGACTTCGCTTTGAGCTCCGTTGAGTGTAGACGCGTTACGTGTCTCCGACAACACAGCAATGAGAGTCCAAGGTGCGCAGTTCAGTCTATATAACCGCGTGCGCTCTCACACCGCCCGCCGCAGCGCGCGATTGGCCAGCTGCAGCATCAGCACCTTCCTCGACATCCGATTGGTGTAACCAAACACTCATCTTTAGATTTGAAAGTATTGCAACACTGCTAACCGTTCTCGAGAGCGAGAGTTTTGCCATGTCACCGCCTTTTCCTGATATGAAAATGGGTTATCGGACAACTGAATTATTCACGTCTTTTTTGTATTTCTTTTTCATGAGAAGGGGAGATTTCCTTGGAAAGTTCAAATTTTTCTCTCAAGTGCTTTAGGTATTTTTTTTTTGGTTCGACAGCTTTTCACTAAAGTTCACGAACATTATTCATGGTAACAAAGAATACATAGCCGCCAAATGATTGAAAGTATTTCTTCAGGGAGGAGTATAGAAACATAAGCTTATCACAAATAAATAAATAGAAATTCATATTTTTAAAATTTTTAATTAAGTATATTTTTTTGTTTGTTTTATTGTTCATTAGTAGGCAACATTTTAAGGGGATCAAAAACATTCAAGTTGTCCTTAAAACATAACAAAATGTGCTCGTTTTAGGGCAACTTTGATTAAAAAAAAAAATTGTGATCCTCTTCCAAGGTCAACTACTCTATCTACATATGTATTTATGTTATTTCTGTTACCTTTCTTGAATGGTATAAGTTGCCCAAGTAGATTTGAAAACAGACACATACCGTCACAAATTTAGTTTCAGTAGAAAACATCAAAATCCCTTTCAAGGAATATCTTTAGTCTCTGTATTTCTATAGTTTTTCGAAATACATTGCAAGCACAAAAAAGAAAACTATTTGGATGGGTCTTAAAACGCTGCATGAAATTACACCAAAATTACCAGACCCCTTACAGAAAGCAACTGAAATATTTCTGTACATTTGAAGGAGGACGGGCAGCTATGGCAAAAAAAACGTCTTACAGGAAAGCCTATGACATGAAGCCTCAGTTGTGTTACATGATAAACAGACTTTTCCTTTATTGTCTTTATCATGGAGTCACACTATTAAAACTGCATACCACATCAATGATATAGTGCAGGACATCCACCATGCAAGTCATCCTTCATTCATATTAATGGGTCAGTTTCCAGTATATAACGACACGGTTTAACTGAGAGAGCACAGCTATATTCATCCGTGCATTCAGATTCACACTATTAAACACTGGCAAAAAAAGACTGGCACACTGGCTTCATGATTTCTCACAGATGGTTCTGTACAAGATAATGTAAAAATCCCTGGTGCTTCAGGCAAGTATATAAAGGGTCAAGTCAATGAGAGGAGCCCCAGCAACCAGAGATGATGATAACCATGTCAAAACGGCCGTCAACCACAGGATTGACACAGTTTACACAAAGCACCTCTGTTGTCACATCCTGATAAACCCGGCAATGCTCACTTCTTCAGGAAGGATTCAGTCACTTGGGCAGTAAGGCATACACACACTTGTCTCTAATCCGAGACATTTTGACACCAGTAGATTATAATATTGCACTTTAAAAGGACCCAAATGAGTGAATCTCACAGGGAACCAAAGATCAGAGTCTGAATGAAGAGGACAAAAACGTGGTAAAACACACATGTTGATTGTATCAAAGTTTTTTATCCCTCATTAAGGGAAAGCAAGGACTGAGATCTCAGATGGCAACAAAACTAAATCCAAAAAGAGGATAGTCATAAAAAGGCTGGTAATGGATCTGATGCTCCGCTGAGCAGCGAAGCGCAGATTCCAGTGTCCAGATATAAAAAGCGCTTCTGTCAGAATCAAATCTCTTCTCATTTTTCTCTGAGCACACAAACTCCTGCGTCGCAGCGTTGTGTTGCCATTGAAGTCACCACCTCCCAGCTGTCAATCACGGGGTCATAACATTCAATGCTGCTGAGCAGCGAGTTCCCATCGTATCTGTAGAAAGAACACAGATGTAATATCAAAACAAAAGATTAAGACATTCATTTATTTTCTGATGGTAACCAAAACGAAGACCCAACAGAGAAGAGTCTACCTTGTTATACTGACAGCTTACCCTGCAATGGCATAAAGGCGGCCCCTCAGGACCGTGGCTCCTACGTAGCAGCGTGGTGTGGTCATATTGGCCACAGTGGTCCAATAGTCTGTGCGGATGTTGTACACCTCTACGGAAGACAGGTGGGCCGTGCCGTCAAACCCTCCGACAACATATATGTGATCATTCAATAAAGCCACACCAGCCCCTGTAGATTAAAGCAGTCACGGTATATAGTAGTGTAGTTTGAAAACTAATAAAAAACATGCAGGTCATGAATTAGAAGTATAAAAATTTGAATTTGCAAAGAAAAATATCCAAGTGCGTAAGTAAGTGGATACTGGTTTTCCTTTGCTGTAAATTATACATATATGTTTGTGCAAGAGTAGCATATGATCACTCTCACCATCCACTGGAAGAATGTCCAAAGTGGAATTTTTAATTTTTAAAGTGTAACCATCCATTCACCAGCATGCCATTATAACGCTTGAAAGAACCAGGTGAGTAAATCATGAAGTATTTTTTTTTTTACGGTGAAATATCCTATTAATATGTTATAAAGGATCCTCACGTGAGTTTACCTGAGCGTTTGTTAGCCATGGGAGTGACGCTGGTCCAGTGTCCTGTGTGAGGGTCATACCGCTCTACAGAATTCAGGATGTTCAAACCATCATAACCACCTGAATCCACAACACAACACAATGTTTATCATGTCTGAGAAGCTACATGTCTGAGAAGTCCTTCTGAGTTCCTTTGATTATGTATATTAGTTATGAGCAACCACATTTCTGCATTCTCAGCACAAGACGACCAAAAAGACCAAGAAATCGCCATAGACTTCCAGTTATATTCATTTACCTTCTACGAAAGACAAAATATTACCTAAACAGTAAATGAGTCCACTGGCTACAACAAGTCCTGCTCCCTCCCTGGCGGTCTGCATATCTCCCAGCATGCTCCACTGGTCAATGTTGGGGTCATAACGCTCCATGCTGGTGTGACGTCTACTACCATCAAATCCACCCGCAACATAAATCATATCTGGGGAAGGAAAAAATAAATAAATCTGTTTGAGCATGAATAGGTCTCAAAATAACATTTTGATTGACACAAAGCTGGTTTGCTCAACTGACTTGCAAAAGAGAAGTGCTTCAGGCAGTGTAGCCTAAGAACATTGTTTGAAGAAAACCACCCTGCTGTACTTCCACCAAACACACATAATTCAGACTCACTGAACTAGTTAGGTCGGCAGATTCTGTTTCAGGCTTATGTGAACTATACTGCGTTATTCAATGCTCATGTGCCTGAAAGCCTTCCTAAACGCAACCCATCTTGACACAGAATACAAAAGAAACAACCAGAACTATGCAAATGTGTTAAAATAAGCATCAAGTCACCATTCTGAACAGATACCTCCGAGAGTTGTAGCTCCTGCGAGGCCTCGGCGTACATTCATTGTGGCGACAGAGTACCAGACTCCATCTTCATCTGCTGTGTAGTCTAAACACTCAACTGAACTCAAGCGTGATCGGCCATCGTATCCACCGATAACATAGACGCGATCATTCAGGGCGACGGTGGCAACATAACGTCGCTTCCTTGCAATGTTCTGGAACATAAATTTGTTTTCAGACAAACTGCTGGTCAAATTATCGTCAAAATTCATACAGTATTACACAACATCACATTAACGTCTTAAAAAATAAATACTACAGACAGATATGATGTTTGCTTCCGTGGCACTGTTGCTCACTGACATTGTTTGAATGTTTTTAATCAACAGATAACATTAACTTACAGGAAGAAAGCTCCACTCTCTGGTTTTTGGATCATACTTCTCAACAACGTCAATGGGTGATTGTTGGCTGCCAAATCCTCCGATAACCAAGAGAACCTCTTTGGCACCTAAAACCCATTCCAGTGTCAAAAAGCAGTCATAAAAGACTTCACAAGAAGATTGTGAACATGTTAAGACACAC
This sequence comes from Enteromius viviparus, assembly GCA_032353835.1. Classification (NCBI taxonomy): domain Eukaryota; kingdom Metazoa; phylum Chordata; class Actinopteri; order Cypriniformes; family Cyprinidae; genus Enteromius; species Enteromius viviparus. The sequence goes on from JAUCNO010002574.1 coordinate 7,351, forward strand.
AAAAGTTTTTCAGCGAAAGAGAAAACTGACATAATGATTTATATATACACTGACGATCAATTTGAGGCCTAAATACTAAAAACACACAGAGGCATCAGACCGAGTCTTGCTTGGGTTCGAGGACTCTGCATCTCGCTGCGTAACTCTGGCCGGAGATGAAACTTCTTTGCTTCGTCCACCAAATCTCGACAAGACAGACTGCAGTGTATCAATGGCTAAAACACAGAAGCAACACTCAATACAATGTAAAAATACCATACAATAAACGCACACAAAATAACCACACTATACATGCAAATAGTAGTGCTGGTCCTGATGCCTTAAAAGCTAAATTTGTTCAATTTGCTGCCTATGGATTAATGTATGCTCTTGCTGATTTATATAATTTGTCTTTGTCTACTTGTTTGGTTTCCCCAATGCATAAATGTCCCAGAGTTACTCCTTTTTGTGATTTTTTAATGTAAATAACTACCATCCAATTTCTATTATATATTCTATTACAAAGCTTTTAGAGACACTTATTTGTAATCAATTATCATTGTATAATGAGCATATTAACTAATAATATTCTCTCCACTTCAACCTAAGTTTTCTACTATAACTGCTCTTTTAAAATTCACAAATGATTCCACAGGTGCCTATTTCATCCGCATTTCTATGGCTTTTGATTTGGTCAATCATCACCATCTTGATAAACTATGTTCTCTTGATTTATGCTCTTCTTTTTGATTTGGTTTAAGGTATTTTTCTAGGTTCTACCCTGGGACCACTACGTTTGTTGTATTTTTGTTAAATTTTTCTTTACCTCAATCATGCCTAAACTAGACGTGAATTAGTACATCCTTATGCTGATCATACTGTTATTTACATGCATAATTCTGTTTTGTTTTAAATTCAGAATTATTAATATGATTTTAACTCAATATGCTTATACTGCACAAGAAGTTATCTGGTTGATTGATGTAAAGTACAAAAACAAAGTTATTTTAATTTGACTTCATTTAAATATCTTTGGAATGAAACTTAAGTTTATGCCCCAGATAATATTTTTAATAGAACATGGTTGTTTACACTTTGTTGAATTAATTGTTCTACATTTCAAGCTATGAAAGAACTGTTTCACTTTCCTATATTAACTTTTGTATGTTTGTAATTTTTCTCATGTTTATATTACTTCTGTATAATGCTATTTTTTTGTAATTTAGCTGTTGGTGTGGGGGACAGGTTAAACATTGACATTTTTTTAATGTTTTGCATGGTTGTTTTGTTCATGTGCTGTTATGATCCACTTTTATTTTCTTTAAATGTTACATGTCAAGGGGCTATCCTTTTATTAAATTCAATTCAAATACACTGGTGAGGATGTCGACCCCATGAACATTAAACATTTTTGCTTGCAACTGCATCATCCTGTACATTCATGCAGTCAGCATGTATTTGATTAGCAGAATCTGACCTCTATATCAATGACATCAGTGATGTATCGTGGGGTGAGCAGCGGCATGCGCACATACTCCAGCAGATCGGGCAGGTATGGCTCTCTCTCTTTTTTATTGTGCTTCACCCAGTTCAGAACTGCCTCGAATACGGGCTCCTCTGAGTCAACCTACACACATAACACACAGATATGTTCAAGCAGAAACCCCTGTAGCAAAACTAACTATTTGTTGCTTTTAATTTTCATGGTTTTAGATCTGCGTCAAGTAACCATACATCTAAATCCAAACACAGTAATTACACCTTTAGAATAAATGGACGGTGGTGAGAGACAGGAATTTAACAACACAAAGGGCAGATGTTTTTGTTTAAGAGAAAACAAAAAAAGACAAAAAAGCAGAGTTCCATGTCTGCACTTGTGTTTTTCGCGTTTTCTTCATTTTTGAAAGTGGCTAAAATCTCAACAACACAAAAGAAAAACTTTCAAAATTGTGGCCAAATATGTTGCTCAAAACCAGTCTAAACTGATTCCTATGTGCAAACTTTGAAGATTAATGTCTAACTGACTAATAAGTGTGTAAGCTATTTAGTGCATTCTATTATAATATCTCTTGACGAATAGTCACGAATGACCAACTATAGAAATAAACTAAGAAGATGCAGAAGATAATATTATATATCTATCTATATTCTATAGAGCACAATAAGCAGAAAGCATGTCTGTAGTGCATGGTAATAATTGATTTTCCGAGTTATTTTAATTTTACAGATGGTATTTCAATCAAATTAAAATTTGCAATGGATGGTAAGGTAATCACAATTTATTTAACTCAATCATTTAGTGTTTAAACCATGTAAAATGAGTGACAAGAATGCATAATTTTCATCATTTTTAATACAGATGATGTTATTTGGCTATTAAAATCGAATGATTCTGTTATGTTTAGACTACTTCTGTATGTTTTGAACTTGGAATATTGTAATGATGAATGCCCAACAAAGGTACGAGTTACCTAGGTGCACTTCAAGGCATGGACTCCTTCAGACTGAAAAAGCAAAAAAGGTCCACGCAGACAGTCTCACCTGGATCTCATCACACTTGATAAGTTTTTCCACCTCGCTCTGACTGAGCAGCATAAACTCTTCCTGTTGCACCACCTCAGCAAAATGTTTCTGTGAGAACAGTTCAGCTGCCTGCATCAAGTCCAGACAGTTGTGCGTTTCTGCAAAGTCTCTGATTCCCAGACAGTTTGATGGATCCAGCTGACTATTAAGGAAATCACAGCAAGCTCTCTTCACACCTGTGGAGAACAAACACAAATAACGGTCTTATCTGCATTCAATTCAAAGGAATCACATCTACATCCACAGGACGTATATTAGCAAATCAAGAAAATGCATTAAACAGATATGAAAACCAAATGCAGGGATTTATATTGCAAATATATTATGTGTGGTAGACAATCTTGCTTTGATTCAAGAAAAGTCTTTTTCCCCCTCATTGGTAATTTAGCGTGCTGGGAAACCAGTCTTTGCTTTAATGCCGATCTCTGACTAGAACGGATTTGCCTGAGGGATTTGGCTAGTTATACTGCTCTTAATGGCAACTACCATTTCCTTCTGCTCAAAGCAGCCTAGAAGCCTGATACTGCCACCGTCATTCTTAACAGAAGAGAGGGTGTTGCCTTGGTGTCAAGCTGCATTTTGTTTGTGCCAAGCATGAATGTTTTACTTTCAGGACGAGGTACTTTCAAAAAGCTTTCAGGTTTTGTCACAGGGTTTTTTGGTCACAGTCTTTGTCAAAAACATCGTCTAGTTCCAAGTACTCAAGAGAATTTGTTGATGGCTGAAAAGATTCCCCCATTTCAGAAACATACAATTTCTTTACTTGTCATGTTGCTCAATTTGGTAGAAGTGCCGGATCTTAAAAGTATCTGGGATGTGTTGTTTTCCATTTTGAATCCAAGGACACAGTGTTCCTTAGAAGGTTAAAAGAGATGCACGTCTTTTAATAACCATATACAGCTTTTTCTTCCACTTCCAATCTCAAAGTTGGACAGTGGTTACATAATTATACAGTATACATAATAGGAGACTTTTATTAAACTCTAATCCTGAGATGTGGGTATGACTGGTTGCACACCACATTTAAAAGACAAGTGAGACTATCTTCTTGAATGATGAAATCTCGAAGCACTATTCACATAATGCATTGGAAAACTTTGCTTACAGATTACATATCATTTCATTTCTGGCCTCCTTACAACTATCCTTCAAAACACCCCAGTTCAGACCTCATTTAACTCTTACAAATCTGATACACTGACCCTAATTATCCATCCATATTATTTTCATCATAATAACTTTCATTATCGTTATTAACACAATTGAAACATTGAACAGTAATAAGATGGTCTTGATGGGATAGTGTTTTGTATAAGGACCGTAGCAGTTTAATGAAGATCATGACACTAAGTATAAACAATAAAAATATATGAATATAAGAAAAAAAAAAAGGGATCTGTAACCAACATATACCAAACGTTTTTAAGGCACCACATGTTGATTTTAATGCATTGCACTTTGCTTTTAATGCACCACAGTAGCTTAAGGCTAGGGTTGCGCGATATGGTCATTTTCATATCGTCATATCGCCAGCCTGTGAGATCGCCGATACACGATATTATCGT
>JAUCNO010002575.1:0-11472 GCA_032353835.1 Enteromius viviparus
GTCCGGGTGGGAACTAAAATTCGGGTGAAGGTTCCCGCTGCTGTGTTCCGGAGGGAGCCACAGAGGAGCGGTTTGTGGTTTGAGCTGTTTCCCAGGCAGTAGGGAGCTTGCGTAGCGGTATTAGGCGACAGGCTTTGGAAAACCGATCAATCACGGTTAGGATGACAGTGTTGTGGTTCGAGGCTGGCATGTCTGTTATGAAGTCTATGGAAATATGGGGCCATGGTCTCTGGGGTACAGGAAGGGGACAGAGCAGACCGGCCGGTCGCTGCCTGGAGGATTTAGTAACCTGACACGTGTGGCAGTTCTTGACGAACGTCGAGGTGTCTGTGGATAGGGTAGGCCACCAGAATTGGTTGCGTATCAGATCAGTGGTGGTGAGAATACCAGGATGTCCAGAGCTAGGGTGTTCGTGTACGAGCTGCAGAAGGCGTTGACGGATGGGTTCGGGGACGAAGGTCTTGTTCGCTGGGCATTCGTCTGGGATGGGGTTGGTCTCGTGCAGCTCACGGATTTCTTGCATAATGTCCCACTGAACCGGAGCCAGAATTAGCGAGGGAGGAAGGATAGTCTCTGGACCAGGTGTGGATAGGGGCGTGTCGTGGAGCCGAGAGAGCGCGTCCGCTTTAAGGTTCTTTGTGCCTGGTCGGTAGGTTATCTGGAAATCGAACCGTGCGAAGAATAGGGACCAGCGGGCCTGTCGGGCGTTCAATCTCTTGGCATTCTTTAAATACTCTAGGTTGCGATGGTCAGTAAGAACTAGAAAAGTCTCTTGAGCGCCCTCCAACCAGTGTCTCCACTCCTCTAGGGCGGCCTTGAGGGCTAGTAGTTCTCTATCTCCGACGTCGTAGTTCCTCTCAGCTGGGTTGAGCTTGCGTGAATAGAACGCACAGGGGTATAGCTTAGCTGGTTGACCGTGCCTTTGAGAGAGGATGGCTCCAATGCCGGTGTTAGAGGCATCGACTTCCACGATTAACTGGCGATTCGGGTCGGGGTGCTTAAGGATAGGGGCAGTGGTGAAACGGGTCTTGAGTTCTTGGAAGGCCTGTTCGCTCCTCGGGGTCCAAGGCAGACGTCTGTAATGGTGTTTGGTAAGATCAGTCAAGGGATCTGCCACCTTGCTAAAGTCTCTAATGAATCGTCTGTAGAAGTTTGCGAACCCGAGGAACCGTTGCATTTCTTTGAGTGTGTGAGGTTGGGGCCAGTCTGTTATAGCAGTTACTTTGGAATCATCCATAGCTACACCGTCCCGGCTGATTACATAACCCAGGAAGTTAGTCTTGGTCTGGTGGAATTGACACTTGGACATTTTGGCATACAGTTGATGGGAAATCAAAGCTTTCAGCACTTGACGGACATGGCGTATATGACTGGGGAGGTCGGGTGAATATATCAGTATATCGTCGATATAGACAATGACGAAACGGTTGAGCATCTCTCTGAAGATGTCGTTGATAAAGGCCTGGAAGACGACTGGACTGTTGGAGAGTCCGAAGGGCATAACCAAGTATTCATAATGGCCGTTCGTGGTGGAGAAGGCCGTCTTCCACTCATCCCCTTTCCTGATGCGGATGAGATTGTAGGCATTACGAAGATCTAACTTGGTGAAATAGCAGGCCGACCTCAATTGTTCCAGAGCCGCAGGGACCAGTGGCAGGGGGTAATGAAATTTTATAGTGATGTCATTGAGGGACCTGTAGTCAATGCAGGGCCGTAACCCGCCGTCCTTTTTCTTAACAAAAAAGAAGCCTGCGGAGGCAGGAGAGGTTGAGGGTCTGATGAAGCCTTTTTCCAACTCCTCCTTAATGTATGCCTCCATGCAAGCCGACTCAGGTTGTGATAGAGGAAACACTCTGCCTCGGGTAGGTTGACTGCCAGGCTGGAGGTCGATGGCGCAGTCCGTGGGCCGATGGGGAGGCAGTCGTGTAGCTCGTTTCTGACTGAACGCCACCTGGAGGTCGTGGTATTCAGAAGGAAGGTCGGTAAGGTCGATGGTTTCGGGGGTGTCAGGTTTCGGGTTGATTGACTGCAGGCAGTTCTGATGACAGAATTCGGACCACTGTGTGATTTGTCTTGTTTGCCAGCAGATGGTAGGGTTGTGTGTCTTTAGCCAGGGGAGTCCTAATATGAGTGGATGTCCAGGTGAGCAGATGACGTGTAAGGAAATTTCCTCCGTGTGAAGAGAGCTTGTGCGAAGAGTGATGGTGGTCCTTTGGGTGACGCGCCCCGTTCCTAGGGGCCGGCCGTCGAGGGCTGCTACCGCCATGGCAGGTGAGCATGCAGAGAGAGGGAAGCCATGTTTAGACACAAAGGCTTCATCGATAAAGTTTCCCGCAGCCCCGGAATCCACAAATGCTTCAGCAGTAACCGTCACATCTTTGTAACTGAGCTGTACTTGAATTTTCATAACAGGACTTATAGATATCGCACTCACCCGAAGGGTCCTAGGCAGCGGTGGTCGAGTGGGGCAGGTAGCGCGGATGTGTCCAGGCTGACCGCAGTATAAGCAGAGGTTGTTTTGCAAGCGTCGGTCTCGCTCCTCTCGGGAGAGCTGTGTAGAGCCGATCTGCATGGGTTCAACTGTAGACAGACTGGCCCGGAAGGGGGTAGTTTGAACGGTCATGCGGCGAGGTCGTCGTGAGCGTAGAATATGATCCGTTCGAATCGCCAGCTCCATAAACTCGGATAACTCCATGTTCAGATCACGGCTTGCCAGTTCGACTTGCAGCTCCTCTCTCAGCCCGCGACGGTAAATTGTCATTAAAGGATCCGCATCCCAGCCGGTTTGAGCTGCTAAAGTGTGAAACGTCATGGTGTAGTCCGCAGCTGATGCATTTCCTTGCTTTAGCGACATTAACTCGTCTTTGGCATCTTTACCGTCAATAGTGTGATCGAATACCTCTCTGAATTCCTTTAAGAAGCTCCGATACGGCGGGAAAGACATGTTGCGCCCCTTCCACAATGCAGGATTCCACATTCATATATATATCACACTGTAACAAAAACCCCTCGCACTTGCCTGCGGCTCCGTCGTATTTCTCCGGAAGCGAAACCCGCGCCGGGGAGTGGGGTGCGGCGGCCGCCGCTGGAGGAGGCTGAATAGCGGGTGCTGCGCTGGGCAAGACCGCGGCTTGAGTCAGGGCCGCGGTAGCAGTAGTGAGCGCCTGGATGGATCACACCAATTCATCCGTCAGATTAGTCAATTTCTCCAACTGTGTTTGATGCGTGGATAACACAGAGGCTTGGCGTCCCATCTCGCCAACCATCTGATAGAAAGCCGCTGGATCCGGTGGCGGCGAAGTTTTCTGTGACGAAGACTCGGAGTCGGAAGGATCCATTTGCAGGGTTTTATTTAAACACAGTGTCGTTCAGGCGTGGGTCGAGAACCAGGTAAACAATGACAGCAAGGGAAATCCAAACTCACAAAACAGGAAACAGGCGGAAGGTCGGGGCAGGCAGAGATCGATCAACAGTCCAGAAAACAGTCCAATAATAATCCAAGTAATCCACAGAAAAACGCTCAGGATTGTCAGCCAGGGCAAGAACAAAACTTCGCATTGTTTTAGCGTCCGAGCGCGGCTTTTATGGGCCGCTAGCCGGCGGGAAAGAGAACAGGAAGGATACAACCAGTCCGGGTGGGAACTAAAATTCGGGTGAAGGTTCCCGCTGCTGTGTTCCGGAGGGAGCCACAGAGGAGCGGTTTGTGACAGTTAGTAAACTAAATGTGTTTATTTTAATTTTTTGCAAAAACCTAACTTAAAAAAGAGCATATATTTATATTTTAGTGTGCTTTTGGAACCATAACTGCATGTTCTTTTTGCAATTAAATTATTTTTTATTATGTTTAAAATTTATATGAAATTATTATTTATTTTTTTTTGACTAACTGGGTCATTAACTGAGAAATGAAAATCCCTCTTTTGACATACAAGAGGTCATTTCACTATAAAAACCTCCTGTAAGTTCAGAACTTTTCCATTAGTGTAAAAACAGCGTTTATTAAAGCCCACCGTTATGCGCATGTACTGTTAATAACGAAAGACCAAACTATAAAGATAAAATATGCTGTGCAGTGCCAAGATGTGGAAAGCCAGCCTTTGCATTTCCCTCCTTCTGATCCTAACATTAATAAAGAGTGGATGAATTTTATTTCTAATAAAGTTGTAGACCGCATCGGTAAGCACTTGGTCCTTTGTTAACTTCATTCTCCTGTGGATTTGTTTATAAACAAAGCACAGTTCTATGCAATATCAAATATTGAAACTATGCTGTGCTGAGAAAATAAAAATAGTGTCAGTGGTTTTGATGGCATGCTTGACTTTACTCTGAAAACTTGCTGCGTGTTCTTTCAGGTGAGAGTATATCTTGATAGACAGAGTTTGGTCGTAAATTATACTAATTACTGAATGCAGGCATGTTCTTCTTCATCAACAATAATCCAGATTCACAGACATTAAAAAGAAAGTAACAACATTGTGTGCTGAGAATCTGACAGGTTTTTGCAAGTTGATTTCATTGGTGCCACAGCACATATAAGTGAACATTTATTTAGCAGATACTTTTTTTAACATTCTCATTTCATAATTAACAATCATTTTTAGCACAATGAACAATGAGAGATGATTTTTTTCTGTGATCACCATTAATCAAATGCAGTACCTGCAAAAATAAATCAGTCATCAGAGACCCAGTGCTTTTTTTCCCGTACAAAAAAATTAATTAAAATTATCAGGGCTTATAATTAAATTAATATGAAATGTCTTATCATTGGGAATTTACAGGCCACATCTGCTGAGAGTACCACATCCAGCCTGACACTTCCTGTAGTTTTTTTTTATCATCCATATTACACAGACTGCCATCACAATATTGCAAAGTTATCAAATGTTTATATTAATAGAGCTGATAAAGTTATAGCAATGACAGCAGTTCATTTACTGTGATGCATACACAACTGCCTTTAATATTTTAATAGATTTTTTGTTTTGCTAAGATGTCTCAGTAGCTTAGAATTCAAATTTGTGATTTTAAATGAAAGAAATTCCCTATACAACTAAATCAATGTGTATATTATATATATATATAAGTCAATGGCTATTCTCAACTGTTTGGTTAGCAACACACTTCAAATTATCTTCTCTGTTCAGCAAAAGAAAGTCTAAAACAACTTAAATGAGTAAATGATCATTTACATTTTTGGGTGAACTATCCCTTTAATATTTGTATTTTTAAAGAAAGTTAAAATTTAAAATATGTTGAACTGTAATCTGATTGCTAAGCATAGAGTCAACAAAAATATAATTATATGTTCTCAGTCTTATTGTAAATGAAAAAAAAAAAAGACTTTCCCTGTAATCTTTGATCAAAATGTAATAACTTTCTCCATTTATGAAATCACTTTTCTCTTTCACACAAAGTCCTATTAATATTATTATTATTATTATTATTATTATTATTATTATTTTTAGCTGTTCTTCCCCAGGCTCTGAACTGCATGTAATTTTGCATGTAGCCCTTATTTTCATGATCAAGTTACAATAAAATGAATGAAGTAAAATATAAAATATAAATAATGTTTTAAATAATTATTACATTTAAATGCAAATTTATATTAATTATTTACATTTTATATGGTTAAATATTCCATGAAAAAAGTCAGGTCCAGCTAGATTTAGCTCATTAATTCTATGGCAGAGTAATAAACAAAATTGCTCTTATGCTTCAGTGAATCTAAAGGCACAGAACTGTGAATAGCTGATCACATCAATATCAGCCAAAGATGCTTTATGATGTAGTTTATGTAATGCATCGAGCATTCAGCAAGCTTCCTGTAGCTTATGCAGCATGATAATTTCACTTATTGATTTCTATCTGACTTGTCTCCCATAAACTTAGATCTGAGGCCAGACGGGTTGCCTTTACATCATTAGACTTTGATTGTGTTAATGCGTGAGCTGGTCACACCAGCCCTCGAAAAGATCATTAGTGACCTTTGCTACAGCAAGCATCATTATTATTATTGCTCATTCTTAAGGTTGGTGGTTAGTGTAAATCTCTAATGCTAAGTATTATATCATGGTGTATTGGCCGTGCTGTAGATATGAATGATATTACTTATCAGACTACTTATTTTAATACTTATTGGACGATGCTAGAAAATTTGCGTTGGGAATTTGTTTGACGTCACTATTTTAGGGTGATAGCAACACAGTTGGTATTTTTGCAAGCTCATTAAAGCATAATAATGTATTTTTCTCACGTGATTTTCTAAAAACAAACAAACAAACAACAAGCATTTTAAATGCAGCTCAAATTCTTGGTATCTCCTGCAATGCATCTGCAGCACAGAAACGCAAGCTGTTCTGTGAAGTTTTGGTGGCAAATGCAAAGGGACACATACTTCAACAGCTGGCATTGTCTTGTCCGCAGTCGTTATCTGGTGACAGTGGTAAACAGCTGCCTCTAGCACCCAGTGGTGGACAGTAACGAAGTAGTTGTAATTCGTTACTTTACTTAAGTACATTTTTTTTTGTTATATTTTTAGCAACTTTTACTTTTACTTCATTATGTTCCTAAGCAAAGGATCGTACTTCTTAATTCACTAAAATTCATAAAACATATAATTACTTATATATTACGTGCTCCGAGCCAGACGCAGCAAAGAGTATAGAAGTACCAAGAGGCGAAACTCTGTACTAATATGGGCAACAGTCTATAGATGGCGCTGTGGCCATTTTGGACTGTTGCTTTGGAGCATTCTATTGAGTTTTGCCTCTTGGTACTTTTATACTCTTTGGACGCAGATGAGCGATTCATTAACAAACTGATTCTTTTTAATCAGAGCGAGTCTCCAGTGAACTGAACAACTGGCATGCGCAACTGATGATGCGTGAAGTAAGTTACTAACATTAACTGAAAATCAGATTTTCTCTCAGGTACATTGAAGGTAAGCTTCAATGCTTGTCAAAAATCTCAGGTATAAAAAAATATGTGCTATATAAAATTAAGTAGACTGTATAAAATTGGAAAATAAATCTATCAGTACTTTTTTTTTTACTTAAGTACATAAAAAAACAAGTACTTTTGTACTTTCACTCGAATAAAATTGAAAAAGGAGTACTTTTACTTTTACTGGAGTAACATTTTATAGTATGGATCTGTACTTTTACTCAAGTACTTGATTTGTGTACTTCAACCATCTCTGCTAGCACCCAAACTGATACTAAAATGATGATGATGCAAAGTCTATTGTACATACCCATAGCTTTATAGCTCTGATTTATACAAAAAATTACATTAAAAAAAATAATAAAAACAGTTAGAATGAGTTAAATTTCTATTAAAATATTAACTATTCACACTGAAATACATAGCAAATTAATATTCAAGTTTTATTATAGTACTTTATGGTACAGAATAGCATAGCATGGCATAGCATATACAGTGAATTATGGAGTGCCAAAAAAATAAAAAAACAAAATGCAATAAATAAATTATCATATATAGAATAATAAGCATACATTTACAAATCAGTTGAATTGAAAATTAAGAATTGTCATAAATAACATTTCCTTATGTATAATTGTACCCCCCCTCCCCACATTTTTTCCATTTATTTATATATTTATTGATTTCCATTTTTGTTTATTTATTTATTATACACTTATTTTCCTTTATGGTAATGAGAGGGTGTGTTTTACTCCAGATTGACCAAACAAGCTCAGAGTTCTGACTGAAATTAAAATTCTAGCATTAATTATTCACCCTCATGTTTTGATTAAATCCGAGAACTCTCTGACTCTCCAAAGATGGTAAGGATCCTAACCCGATCAACGTCCAGAAACAGTTACCTTTATTTTGTTTATATAACTTTAGTTATTTTTATTTTGAACACCTTACTCTCCTTTATGTCAACCTGACATGATTTTTATGATTACATGTGCTGTTCTGTGTCAGCAGGTACACAGATATGTTGTATATTATACATTATACATATATTATACTTTTATATTGAACGTAAACAATGCATCCGAGTATATGTTTCTGGTTGTTGATCGCATTAGGATCCTAGTGGTCTTTGGATGGTCAGGGAGTTCTTGGAATTCATCAAAAATATCTACTATTTGTGTTTTGAAGATGCATGAAGGTCTTACAAGTTTGAAACAACATTAGGGTGAGTATTACTGAAAGAATTTTCAGTTTTGGTTTAGGTATCCTTTTAAGAAAGGACTGAGCTTTGAGACCTTCACAAGTCAATGAGTCCAATACGATCTGATCTTAGAAAACAAGCCAATTGGGATTGGCCGATAAGAGTGTGCTAGCCACTCCCAGACATACGGGATCTAGGATGGCGGCACGCCTCACCATTCAGGTTCTTGCTGAGGAGCCGATCATAACTGGCCCCTCAGCCCAGGCCTCAGGTTTGTGGCAGAAGGGAACTGTTCCCTTTCCCTATGGAAAGCTCCACAACCCGGCTCTGCACCATGAATGGGCTGCTCAGCCGAAAGGTCAAGCGTGAGCGATAGCTGTCTATTCTGCCCTGAGGGCCAGAAGTGGGCCAAGCAGGGGGCCTGGATATGAAAGTTGGGGATGGAGTACCCAGAACTGGGAGGCTAGAAATGGGAACTGGACCAAATCAAGGAAACATGGCGGGAAGAAGCCATGGAACAAAATGCAAGGGCAGAAGAGGGAGGAGGCAGCAAGTCGACACCCTGCCAGTCCTTTCGGATTTGCCTGTTGTTACCCACTACACACAAGGACAAGGGAGCTATGCGGAGGTTATAAAACCATGCAAAAGTGTTGGGTGTCGCGCAGCTCTGCATATGTCTGTAACCTAGGGGGCACATGTCACCATTAGCCTGGTACACTGAGGTGACCATGTAAGGAGTAAAAATATTTCCATATGAAATAATTCCTGGTGAAACCAAAAACATGCCATGCAATAAAACTAATCTGAGAAAATTAAGGATTTCAAAGAGAACAAACAACACCCCCTCTTCTTGCTCCTTTATGACCCCCTCTTCCCCCCTGCACTCTCTCCTGCTCCTCCTTTTGCCCCCAAAAAAACTACTCAAAGTTCATTAAGAACAAAAGCATTATATACCATGTGTCTTGTGAATCAGTTGTTTCTCCATTTCATGTTTGGTATCATTTTAAAGGTCTCAGTGTGATTGGTAAATTGGTCTCAGTTTCACAGTAGTAACTTGTATTATCACAAAGATTAAAAACCTTTGTAGAAATGTGTTCAGCTAATGAGGTGTGTGACCCCTTTTTGGGCCTATTTGAATGTTAATCTATCTCCAAAAGGCCTTTTATGTTTTTACAACTGATCTTTAGATCTCTTTGTTTGTCTGGGTATTTAAGGAAAAGTTGCAAATCAGTCGAGGGGATTCTGTAGCCAGAAGGCGTATTGTGGTGTGAACTCTTACACTCTTTACTATGTATTTTTTAAAGGTCAGGTATGCATTGCTTTACTAAATCTTTAAGCAAGCCGTGAAGTGTATTTGTTTTTTAATTGGAACGAAATTTAATTTAGAATTATTTGTTTGTGTACACCACTCACAATAAGTTAGGGATATGGTAATTTACATGAGTGCTTTTGCTATTTGCTCTGAATTTGAATGAAATAAGTAAAATTTCCCTTTTAAAATGACTAATAATGTATGAGAAGGAACACAATATGCATTAGTAGAATATTTATTACCCCAAAAATTAAAAATATAACAAGGATAGCCTCAAATAACAAAAGTTGACAATGTTGGTACAATATTAACTGACGTCTCATGCTCCTCACTAGCCTCATGATGTTGTTCTGAGGCAATCCGTTCCACAGTTCCACAAGTGCTACATGCAGTTCCAGGTCACGTGGGGGTGGGGTACAATCATCCAGTCTCCACTTCAGCTGGTCCCAGATGTGCTCTTTCTAGAACCAGATGGGGTTCTATGGGGAATGATTGACCATACACAGACACGGAGGATGATTAGCCCTGAGGAAATTCTCCATGGCCTCCTCCACGGGCTTACTTACATTACTTACTTTCCCCATTCCTCATGAGCAGTGGCCAAGGAGCTTGAAGCCACGAGGCCGTCCACAAATGCCTGACTCTCATCATTACTGTGCAAAGTGACCCGATACTCATCAGTGAACAGGACAGAAGACCACAGCTGCATTGTCCAGGTCACATTGTCTTGTGTCCACTGCAAACTTTCACGGTGGTGTCTTGGTGTCAGTGGAGTCACCTGCAATGGTCGTCTGGCATCTAAACCAAAGCAGTGGAGTCAGTTGTAAGTGGTTTGTCTGGAAACCCTAGAACTCCTCAGATCTCGTATTGGGTAGTTGTTCTGCATGCTTGATAAATAGACTACAGCTAGCTCAAAATGCAGCAGTTAGAGTCCTTACTAGAACCAGGAAGTATGAGCATATTAGCCCGGTTCTGTCAACACTGCACTGGCTCCCTCAAAACAAACATTGTATAGATTTTAAAATCTTGTTAATTATTTATAAAGCCCTGAATAGCTTAGTTCCTCAGTACTTGAACGAGCTCTTATCACATTATAGTCCTCCGTGTCTGCTGCATTCTCAAAACTCCGGCCATTTTATAATACCTAGAATGTCAAAGTCTACTGCGGGTGGCAGATCTTTTTCCTATTTAGCAACCAAACTCAGAAACAATTGACCTAATACTGTTCGGGAGGCAGGCATACTCTGTCAGTTTAAATCTAGATTAAAGACACATCTCTTTGCTCTGGCTCACACATAACACACTGATACACATTTATTAATCAAATCCATTATTGGATTGATAGGCTGCATTAATTAGATCACGCTATTCTACGCTAATATTAGTCTGTCTCTCTTTTATTCTGTTCTTCAGGTCGTGTTCAGATCAGATGTTGTACCAGCACAAAGAGATGCTCTTCATTGGAGACCAGAACGCATAGATGAGCTCTGTGGACAGATCGCCGGATCCAGATGCACACAAACACAAACACACACACACACACACACACACACACACAATAGGTCCTCTACACAATCTGACATGTGTTTAATATTGAACTGGAAATTAGGTGCTGGGTGTCTGGCCAGAGGAAAACTGGACCCAACTAAGCCTGGTTCTCCCAAGGTTTTTTTTCTCCATTGTTTCATGGATGTGGTTTTAGTTACTTGACACTGTCGCCTTTGGCTTGCTTAGTTGGGGGTACCTGATTTCTAGTGATAATAGTCGTTTTGATTACAGAGACCGTCTCTGCATTTGATAATTAAAGTTTAATCTCGTCCATTATACATTACCATCACTCTATTTCTCTACTTGATAATGTTCAGTGCTTTGCTACAGTCTGTATTGTTAAAGCGCTATATAAATAAAAGTGACTTGACTTGATACTCCAAGTTCACAAGCAGTACGGGTCGGCAGAAACACATCCAGCACCATCATTTTAAACACGGGGGCCCCTCAGGGATGTGTGCTG
>JAUCNO010002576.1:0-11468 GCA_032353835.1 Enteromius viviparus
TTTTTCATATTTATGAGTTAAAATATGACCAGGACATTTTTTGTGAAATATAAAATATGGAAAGAGCAGGCATGCTTACATGATGTAGCACTGCAACAAGCACACCATCTTTGCTATGTTGGCTTACCCTATGTTGTTTCCTTCTCATGTAGTTAGTACAGTCCCACCAATCAATAAAATCCTGGTTTCTTCTTTCTATTTTCCCAGCGCCGTGTCCCCCTCAGAACATATCTGCCTTTGTAGAGTGTGATTCGGGGTCTGTGCTGGTGAGTTGGAACCCAACAGTGGATGCCAGCCAGATCATAGTTGAACTTGAATCTGAGAGCACAGGAGCGATTTCCTCATGCAACAGCACAAACACGCAATGCTCCATCACCCATCTCCCCTGTGGACAGAGATTCAACCTCAGTGTGGTTGCACTGAGAGGCAGCTGTCAAAGTCAATCCAGCAGTAACCTTTCCATTGCCACAGGTTGGACACTAACACAAAGAATACATACAGATTTCAATAGCTATATTTACCAAATTCACTTCATATCTGATCTCTTCTCTTTACAGCTCCATGTATTCCACAGGGGGTCAACGGTACTGTGGACTGTGTCACTAACTCTGGACGGGTATCATGGGATGTAGCTAATGGTGCAGAGTCTTACACGGTGCTAGCTATAGGGGAGGACGGTCAAAATTCCACCTGTATCAGCTCAAACTCCACCTGTTACGTACCTGACCTAGGCTGTGGAAGGAGCTACACCTTTTATGTCACTGCCTCAAACGCTGCTTGCGTTAGCCCACCCAGCAGCAGCTTTCAGTTGGAGACAGGTAAGTACACCAGTGACAAAAAGCTTTAGCCCTCTTATTATAAGCTGTGTATCTCAGTCGTAAAATATGTACAATATTTTTCTCTCCAGCACCTTGTGCTTTGTCTTCCATCGCGGTGGTGGCTGAATGCCACAGTTCTGTTATCATGGTACAATGGCAGAAAGCTCGGAGTGGAAATTCTCTCTACTTTGCCACAGCAGAGGATCAAAATCATTCCAGCCTTTCCTGCAACAGTTCTGCTTCTTCCTGCAACCTAACCAATGTGCAGTGTGACAAGGAGTACACCATCATTGTGGCTGCTTCGGCCAACAAATGCAGCAGCCTCCGGAGCCCACCCTACAAGATCAGAACTGGTACAACCATCAATATCATGCCATTCCCATCCAGAATAGATATTTATTGCAGAAGCAATCCATGAGTAATCAATTGCTATACATAAGCAACCATTACTATTATTTTGGGGTTTGGGGAATTTATTCTTCAAAGCGGTCCAGTTTTACTTTCTTGAGTAATCTGACTTTAATTTTTACCCAATAAGTGAAGAAAAAAACCCTTAAGAGTTTCATTTGAGACTTGGGTCGAACCTAGAGACCATAATATCCTGGACACCTGGGGATGGGTTTTTAAGCAACCGCCCTCATGTTGTTTCAAAACCGCAAGACCTTCATACATCAAACATTTAAGATATTTTTAATGAAGTCTGTGAACTTTCTGACCCTTCACAGACAGCAGTGCATCTCTGTGTCAGTCTTTGACGTGCTCAAGAGAATATCATAAGCATCAAAGCCTGAAACCGTAGGGAATAAATTGTTGAATAACATGGTTATTGTTTTCTTTGCACACAAAAAGACTTCTCGTAACTTTATAAAATTACAGTCAAACCTTTTAACAATGTCCCTACTACATTTCTGGACCTTGAACATGGTAGTTCCGTTGCTGTCGAAGCATGGTCAGAAAGCTCTTGGATTTCATACAAAATGTCTTAACTTGTGTTCTGAAGAAGAACAAAAGTCATACGGTTTTGGAATGATATGAGGGTAAGTAATTAATGACAGGATTTTCTTTTTTGGGTGAACTAACCCTTTATATTAATAATTGCAGCTGCACTCTATATACTAGGGTTGTACAATCCTGCTAATAGAAGACAACCTTCCTCTGGAGTTTAGTTTGAAACTGCTCTTACACAACTGCTCAGAAGTTCCTAGTAATCACAAAGTCCTTGATAAGATAATGTTGGAGCTAAACTCAAAGGGATGGTAGGCCTCCAGGAGCAGGATTGAAGGCTCCTGAACTACAGATCTATCCAAGTTAGATTTGCGTTTTCATTGTTGTTCTAATGTCTCCCTTTGATCATTTGCAGCACCCTGTCAGCCCTCATCAGTACAGGCCAATACAAACTGTCAGTCAAAGGATGTGTTTGTGTCATGGAACCCATCATACGTGGCGCAGTCCTACCTGCTTACCGCAGTTGGAAGAAACGGAGACTTGAAGACGTGCAATAGCACGGACAATAACTGCACGCTGAGCAACCTGCATTGCAGCAACACCTATCAAGTATCTGTTTTAGCCAGCAATGAGAACTGCACCAGCTTGCCCAGTGCTAACATCACCTTCCAAACAGGTAAGAGGAAACCAATCATTTTAGTTTTAAATTCTGTGATCAACGTTTATACATTGTGAAAATAATTATTACAATGTGTTCGTTCTGCAGTGCCGTGTGAGCCATCCAACTTAACTACAACCATGCAGTGTGGGAACAGTAGTAGTGCCTCCTTGTCCTGGGTGGGAAGTACAGGGGCAGTGGCCTACAAGGGACTTGCACAGTCAGAAACGGGCACAACAGTCTACTGTGAAACCACCAACACGTCCTGTACTCTGGACGGCCTAGTGTGCGGCACTGTGTACAACTTTACAGTGCAGGCAACCGGTGGCTTCTGCAACAGTTCCTTGAGTGAACCTCAAACTATGGGAGCAGGTACAACAATCATGAGTCCTCCTCACATCACGCATTTCAAACTATTGCTTTTGGAGTAGACTTGAATTTGTTTTAGAACAACATTAGGAACAATTCATTGTCACGCTTTCTGCCCTTGTTTATCTCCCAAAAGAACCACTCCATTTGCTTAAAAATGAAGGTCTGGAGAACAGTTCAAGTCCACTTTTGTAGGGTCGTTAATTAGTCTGTAAACAATTTTGACCCAATTTGCTGACCAGAATCACTACTGATAAAGATCTTCAAGCATCTACAAGCAGAGCAAAGTTTTGGCACCTTCTCCTAAGTCATTGCCAATTTGGTTAGCAGCTACTTGCAATTTGCCTATGAATAGAATATAACACACCTAGAAGAAGATAATGAAATTTGGGTTTATATCAACCATTAAACAAGTGCCTGTAGCTTTCTAGTAACCCTGAAGACAGAGAGGAGCTGGTTAGGTGCATTTGATTAGTGTTGGAGCTGGAAAGTGAGATTTGTCCATTCCTGGTAAATAGTGTTGGCAAATCCATTCTGAAGACAGATATTTGTGACTTGCTAGTTCTACTTCTTTGGGATCCCCACTAGGCAAACAGGTTTTAAGTCTTGTTCACGTCTTTCCCCCAGCTCCCTGTCCTCCAGCTGGATTGAGGGTTGTCCCTCGTACAGTAGAAAATGGTACTCAGATCTTGAGGGCGTCCTGGTCTACTGTGAACTGTCCTAATTCTGAATACCTCCTGGCACTCACGGGCAACATTCAGGGCAACAACCAGGCCCTCTTTGACCTCGCCTCCTATTGGACAAGTCGCACGTTCTTCGAGGTGCCTCTCCCTTGTGGCTCCACCTACAGCGCAACCATCAGTGCGAGGAACTCGGCTGCCTCAAGCGGCAAGTCTGCTGCTGTCACTGGAACCACAGGTGCACAATGTTCAGTCACCACAGTACTATCTTCTAGCCGTACTTAAATGCAAAAACATCCAAAACTCATCTGTTCATTTGTTTTCTTCCTCCAGTACCTTGTGCCCCTCTAAATGTGACATTCTCCTCATCTTCGGGGGTAGTGGCATGGAGCGAGTCTCTATTTGCTACGAACTACACCGTGTATGGAGTTACTTTGTCTAGCAGAACAAAACTCTGCATGACCCCGCAGCTCTTCTGCTCTGTCACCAATTTCAGCAGTGGTAACATTGTTGTAACTGCCAAAAACACTGCCGGAGAGAGCGAAGTCTCTGTGCCTGTTGCAGGTAAGAAGAGTCAAACATCAGATCACTGGTAATTCCTGGTAATTTCATAAGTCCTGTCACCTTTGACCTTGTTCAATCTTTGGCAGTGACAGCAGGTCGCAGGAGGAGGTGAGACCTGGCACAAAGTGAGAAAGGTGAGTTGATGCTCAACAGCAGAAAAAAAAAGCTATGAAAATGAGATTTCTGTTTTAAGATTAACTCTCAAAATTGAAATATATACTTTAATTAGGGTAAATTGGACTTTGAGACCAAGCCGTTTTGTGCAAAACTTTGATAAATATTGTTAAAAACGTATTGCGAAATAACAGCGTTCCTATCAATAGTATGCAACTAAAACTTAAGTCATGGCAACGAATTTTGGTGAGATTTGACGGATTTAAAAGTGCACTTTTTCAGTGTATACTTTAATTTGCTTGAAGGGTAATGGAAAAGCAGCTATTGGTGTTGATGGAACATATGAAATATTTTCTCCATTGGACCAAAAAACACCCTACTTTCGTCTGCCTCAGCCTTTTACAAACCACAGAAATAAGTCTTGAAATGGTTTCCAGTATTAACCCTTGACTCTCTCTACACTAGGCCTGACCAAATGTTTGTATCTCATCGCACTCAAACTCTTGCCTGTGAGAATTCCTGCAGTTGTCTATGATTCTTGATACTCTTGAAACTTTTGCATGTTACATATATTCTGGTTCAAGGTTCACTTATTTCATATTTAAGGGTGGAATAGATTGACTGGGTAAAAGATTAACATTACTACTTTTCAAATGTTTTTCAAAATGTTTCTGGCTGTAGGATTTACTTTCATGCAATGCCAAATATTTTAAAAAAAATATATGTATTCCTTTGTTTTTGTATATGAGTTATATTAAATACAAAGAGCATTTCTCCATGTGATCAGTCTTATAAATTATGACATGTAAAGCACATGTAAAATAAATTAACCATACACAAAACACCTGCTGTTCTTATAAAATTAATGTTCTTACAAGGAACTGACAAGGGCACAACAGTGCAGCAAAACATCAGTTTAAAAGACTGTATACAAGTAAATGAACTACTCATCCCATGAGCCATATTGTCTACAGTAAATATTAAATATAAAGCAGTGCATTTAATCTTTATTTTATTTAATACATTTCTACAATTTATCCAAACATTAATCTATCCAATTTAGGGTAGGACTGTCTAAATTATGTCACAAAGCTCCATGGGAATGGGTAACCACTTCTTTTGTCTCCTACGCAGTAATAACTTGTCAGATCTCTTTTCAAAACTATGGATAGTACTGTACTACAAAAATAAAGTTGAAATAATAATGTAGAAGCATATCTTAACCTAAAATCTCATGGCAGGTTTGCCTTGAAAGGCTTGTCAGTGAAAACTTAAAAAAAGAAAATAATTTTACTTGCGGCACTCAACAGTTGTGCTTAATGACATCAGAAATATACAACTGAGCAACCGTGTTCCATACAAGAATTTTATTAGAAAACGAGATGCAACAGAGCAATGAAACAGCACAACGTCAGCACAGCTTACAGCAGCCTGTGCAAAGAACTCAACTCTTGTGGTAGTTGACTCTGTTGAAATTTAAAACATTCTCTGAGCTCTATGTACAAAGCCATCTGTGAAAATTCAGAAAACGAATTTGGAGAGAAAGGGGATTAAAAAAAAAAAAGAAAAAAAAAAAAAGTTTAAAATGCCATTTGTAGTTTGGACATCTGTAATGGGCAAATGAGAGAAAATGACATTTCTCAATATCTACACAGGTGGCAATTAACAGTGCAGAAAAAAAGAAAAATCCAGGCTTTTTTATGTTTACTTCAACACAAGTGGTGCACAAGAGAATTAAAGACATGAAGTAATAAGAGAGGGACTAGAATAAAGGAAGGACATTTGAGAGTGAGAGGTGGAGGGGGAGATCAGGGAGACTCCGCTCGAACACTGTTTGTTCTTTCTCCTGGTTCAGGACTGGAACGCTCTTGTTTTACATGTTCTCGTCCATTGCTGGATTCTCGACGGTGCGAGCGCTCTTTGCTCCGACTGCGTTTGTGTGAGCGTTCCTTACTATGGCTGCGTTCCCGTTTCCTGTTCTTTTCCTCCCCTGCTTCCTGCCTACTCCTGCTGCCCGAGCGAGAGCGCTTCTTGCTAGATCGTTCAGTTTTGTGTTTCCTGTCTCTGCTTCTGCTCCTTGACCGTTTACTCCTCTTTTCTTCCCTGTGCTTTCTATCCTCCTTATCTTCCTTGTGTTTCCTCTCTTCCCCCTCTCCTTTACTTCTCTTGTCTTTAGACCTCTCCCGGTCTTTATCTCTGTCTTTCCTGCGACTACGCTCTCTCTCGCTCTCTGCCTCCCTCTCTTTTTCTCTGTCTTTCCTCTCGTTCCGCTTCTCTCGACTGGTGCTGCGACTCCGGCGTCGTTCCCTGCTGCGACTGCGTCGTCGTTCTGTGGTTCGGTCTGGTGTTCTGGAGCGTCGTCTATCTCGGTCTCTTTCCCTGTCCCTCTCTCTATCTCGATCTCTGTCTCTATCCCGATCCTTTCCCTCCCGTTCTTTGCGCTGCCGATCTCGTTCTCTCTCCAGTTCACGGTCGAAGCTAGCTCCCTGTTTTTCTTTGTGATGGCTGCGACTCCGTGAACGATTTTGCGATTTCTTGGGACTGGGACTTTTCCTAGGTGTCCTAAACACACACAAATAAAAATCTTAAACACAGCACATATAAATACACAGGACACTTTGTCAAATAGAAGAGAGTGAGGGTCACTCTGAAACTGCAAGGTTACAAGGTACTATATAACAGAATGTAATACAGACAAGCAATTCAGAGCTAAAATTTCAATTCATATTTCCCTGGATTTAAATTTTTTTTTATTTACAAACAAGACAATTCAACAGGACTTTCAGAAATATATTTCAGAGAGTATGTCCAATATTTTGGATACTTTCCAGTCTTTTTACAAGCTCAGAAAGTGCGCTGTTGAACATTACCAATGATTTCTTTCATGTCCTTGATATTGGTTCTCATGCGGGTCTTGTTTTGTTAGATTTAAGTGCGGCATTCGATACAATTGATCATAGTATGCTGTTGCATAGATTGAAAAAATTGGTGGGAATTCAGGGCTCTTAAGTGGTTGGCCTCTCATCTCAAAGGGAGAACATTCTCGTGAGCATTGGCAAGTTTACATCTTCATTGGCTCCTCTGTCATGTGGTGTGCCCCATGAGTCTATTCAAGGCCCTCTCCTCTTTTCACTTTCCACTCTTCCTCTGGGTGCCATTTTTAAGAAATATAAGATCTCCTACCACTGGTATACTGACGACACTCAGTTCTATCTTCCAGCAAAAACTGATGAATATTTTTTTTTTTACAGTTAAAAGAAAGCAAAAGCGAAATTTTGATTTTAAGCCGTCTCTGTACCAGTGTCCAACCCTATGTAAGGAATCTTGGTGTTGTAGTCGATTCGTTATTGAACTTAGAAACAAATTAGTCTGAGATTGATTGCAAAACTAAAACAGGCTTTGATTCACAAAGACTTAGAAACAGTAATCCATGCATTTATTACATCACGCTTGGATTACTGTAACTCCCTTTATTATGGCCTGCCTCAAACGGCAATTTCTTGAGAGTTGTGCAAGAGAGGAATCACGCTTTTCTAATTTTAGCTTCGTTACATTGGCTTCCTGTAAAATTTAGAACAGATTTTAAAATAGCTGTCTTTGTGTATAAGGCTTTATCTGGGCTTGCACCTAAATATATTTCTGACCTTCTGACTCCATACACTCCTCAGGTCTAGTAGTCAGCTTCTCCTAACTGTCCCAAGTTGTCGCTGTAAAACAAAGGGTTGTCTGGCTTTTTCGGCTGCAGCCCCAAAACTAATGGAATAGTTTGCCGGAAAATGTGATATTTGCTCTTTCATTAGCTAGCTTTAAATCAACCCTTAAATCATATTTATTATTTTATATCTGCATTTTGTTGTACAGCACTTTGGTGCAACTGTGTTGCTTTTAAATGTGCTATAAAAATAAATTTTGACTTCACTCGACTAGTGCCTCAACACACAAGTGACAATTTTTATGACGTAATCACTGTCCATTTTACAGATCATTTAATGTTATGTAAAACATACTCCAGTAACCAGTTTTTCCAAAGTCATTCTGGCTGGTCTTAAATAGTTCATTCAAAATGGTTGGTAATCATTTAAATAAGCCAAAGTTTAAAAAGCTAAAGAAGCTGCCTTCGTACATCACTTGCACGGGACCACAAACACTGATCACTGCTGACCTGGTTAGCCAAATAATCTCATCCCGCCCACACACACACACACAAATAAACAAACAAAAAAAGATACCTGGAACGGCGCCTTTCTCCATGCCTTCCTGAATCAGCTGCTGCCTCCTCTTCTTCCGGCTCCTCTTTTTGTGGGGGTTTACGTGGTCGGCTCTTCATGTGCTGGTCGATAGCTTTCTGCACAGGAACAGGTATTCGTGGGAACAACGTTGAGAACCATTCCAGCTTGGTCAGGAAGGAGCGGAGCATCTCTCCTATTGTCATTACACACCCTCCTCCAGCCTTCACGTCCAATTCCTGACCACAGACACAAAGAGGGGCAAAACAATTAACACTACAATCACGAACACCACACTCAAACAAGTACTAAATCACACAACCTCTGGTTCACATTAATCTTAATAATTAAACTGTACGCTGTCCTGAATTAAATGCTTCATTTGTGATGACCAAATACTGAGTCTTCACCTCTGCTCTCACCGGACTTAATATTCAGTATTTACAGGTGCACCAAGTAATTATGTTGTTTTACTGTCCTTCATCTCAGACTTTATAGTAACAAATAATCAGCATGTATATAAAAAGAATACATAATTTAAATACATTGATCATTAGCTAAAAAAAGGTGCCATTTCATAATGGATCTTTAGTGCACCTTTAACATAAGTGGAAATCTTAGGAGACTAGTTACATTTACTATTATATTGGTTTTAGATAGGTCAAAACACTTCATGACTGAGCTTCAAAATAATTAGCTTCCACAATGTCTCTTACTATGCAATGACTCAATATAGGTGCAATGCAGAGAAGGTCGCAGGTCAGCTGACATATATATGCTGTACCGGTGCGTGTGAAGGGGTGGAGTGGGTGGGTGAGCTTGTCTAACTGCACTCACGAATGCCAGCCAAGAGTGTGGAGCACACCCTATATCCAATCCACCCGCATCACAAGGGCCATCTGGGAGAGAGAACAGGGCAGTCAGCCAGAGACACACATAACCATCACCACGCCTGGCATCAATTTCTGCTCAAAGCAAATTAGATCTCCTTTTCAGGACTAGTTTTAAAATGGATAATATATTACCAAGTCCTTTACAGGTGAGAGTGGGCGTGCAGGAGCACAAGAGATGAGCCAGCACTCAGAAATGGATATCTGATAGATCTATGAATCACAGAGGCATGCTGCTATATACACTTATCTGGACTAGGAAAGTACTGCATGCAACCACAGGGGAATCACCATAGAACTTCACATCTAGCTCAAAGGAGCGTTTGCTAAGAGTTTGTGCTGATCTCTGAGCAGACATGGCATACCCAGTGAGAGTAAGAAACTAGTCATCTAAAGACTTGGGTAAACTTGCCACCACACACACAGCTGTAACGGTTTATTTCAATAGGAACATTAAGCCAAATGAGGTCAAAGGTTGAAGGACAGCAATGTGCATCACAATCAGCATTTGGCCTAAAGCTTACTGGTTACATCTAGGTTACATTTGAATTAAAAGAGAGAGATGAAGGCATTACCCGTGGTGACATACCTCCTCGTCGTCAAGGAACTCATCATACCAGTCAACCAAGTCAGGAGGAGGTTGAGTATACCTACAATACGTAGATTTGACATTATAAATGCGTATTCATCGCAACCAGAAAACACACCCCATCCAAACAAACAATGCAGTTTGACCTAAATACTTATGAAATGATCATCTCGTATACAGCAGTTTGAACACATCTGCTAAACATATTTATATTTCTTTGCTAAATTTAATGCTTGAATTTGATTATACAAAGTTGTTTGCCAATATGCACCTCTTTGGCAGTGTTAAACTAAATATGAAGTGACTTCTGAAATGGTTACAATGAAGGTAATGTGAAGCATTCTGAGTCATACCTGATGTACATGAAGCCCAGTGACCTGATATAGGGCGAATCCGTGTGCGTGATAAGACCCATCACTTGTTTGCGGGTCAGTTTCAGTGTAAATAGCTTATACAGCAAGCAAAATGCAGTGGACACAATCCCACCCGTCCCGACTCCTCGAACCTGCAAGACAAACCTCATTACTACTACATCTAGACTTATTTCCCGCTTAAGTCAACCTCTCCCTTGATTTAATCAAAATGACAAAGAGGACGGGAGGATTAAGTCGAGGAGGTCTCAAGGCACGTACTTCTACTTACCCCTCCGCACATTCCCGTCTGCCCCGCAGTCTTCCTGCTGCCCTTTTCCCATGGCTCCATATGGTTCACCTGAAAAGGAAACAGATCAGTTGATTACAGGAAAAACACAGCTAAATCTTACGCTACCCTTCTTTCAAACCTAGATTCTACAACTTTCAGGTTAATGTGCTACTACTTAAAGGGAATCATAATAGTGTGAAAAGTGTTCACAATCTTTTGCACATTGCTTTTTTATTTTACAACAATACTGGATAACAGAAAAATTCTATATTTTCTTTAGTAGCAATAAGGAGCTGTTCATACAAAAGATGTTAACTTTAATTTAGTCATTGTAATTCTATGCGAACATGGAAGTTCACATCACAACTGTAATGACGGCCATTATTTATGACCCTGGACCACAAAATCAATCTTAAGTTGCAGGGGTATGTTTGTAGCGATAGCCTAAAATACAAATGTATGTATACATTTTACGCCAAAAATTATTAGGATATTAAATAAATAAGTTTAATTTAACATTTGGTACATTCTCTTACCTTAAATATAACAGAACTTAATTGATTATTGACATGCATTGCTAAGAACTTCAACTTTAAAGGTTATGTTCTCCATATTTAGATTTTTCTGCACCCTCAAGATTCCAGATTTTCAAATAGTTGTATCTTGGCCAAATTTTGTCCTATCCTATCATTAACGGGAAGCTTATTTTTCATCACTATTATTTATTCATTTAGTGTTGTGTTCTAGGGTCATACTTCTACAGCTAATTACAAAAGAAAAGACACTACAGTGTCCAACGACATACCTGCATAACTTTAGTGCATAAAAACTGCCTGCTTTTCCATACAATTAAAGCTAATAGTAACTAAAGCCATCATTCTGTCTGTAGTAACTTTAACGTTATACTGAACACTTTTTGTGACCTACTAAAGTAGGCCCAAAGTGTGGGTGAGTTAATTTTAATTTTTAATAT
>JAUCNO010002577.1:0-11466 GCA_032353835.1 Enteromius viviparus
AATAATTATGTATGTTTATGTTTCGATTTTTATGTTTATTTATACATTTTTAATAATACAGAACGAAAGTTTTTTTTGTTGTGTTTTTTTGAGAACGGTGCCCCCCTGGGAACTGGTGCCCTACGCAGACTGCGTATTCTGCGTATAGGGAGCGGCAGCACTGGTTGGGACATTTATATGGATACACGTTAATAAATAAATAATAAAATGGTCACCACCCATCTTGAAAAGTGTCCCCCCTCACATAATGTGCCTCAAATAGGAAGTTAATATCAGCAACCATTCCCATTTTATTAAGGTGTATCCATATAAATGGCCCACCCTGTATATTACTATAGCATTCTAAATACTATCCTTACAAGTACCCTAACTAAAAGGCATCTTTTCCAAGTTAATCTGTTTTTTGTCCCAACCAGCCAGGAGCATGCAAAGTTTCTATTTTAGAAATGGTTTTTATTTCTGCGATGGAACGATATGATAATGATAATATCAGGTACAGAGTATTTGCGTTATTTAATGTTAGAAGTATCTAATGTGAGTTTGAATATAATTTTGCATGACATTTATGGTCATACTGAAGCCAACAATAGAAAATTTAAATCAGATCTTAAAAATAAATGAAAGCAGACTTTAGTTCAGACTGTGAACACAGTGCAAAGCTGAATTGTTCACAAACCAAACTAAGTTGTTGATCCATGATCCAGATCATTAAAAAAAAAAAATGATCACAAAAGATCGTCACATCTACCCAAGAAAGGAAAAGATTCAGTCTCAATTTTTGTAATTGCCCTCAATTTTTTTTTCCTTCTGTGTTTTCTTCAGAAGAAAAAATGCAACAAGGGTTTGAGTAAGGCATAGTGTTTTGGGTGAACTATTCTTTGGGAGTCTTGAGGGAGATCCAGTGAAATCCCAGAGTTTTGTGATGACACGGGACTACAGCGAGAAACTCTACAGGGAACTTGAATGTTTAGAAGTTCGGTCTGTTAAGACTGCATCCTTTGTTTCACTTCTTTACGAGGGCCTTCTGTGTTTGGATATTTTTCGCTTTTCCTAAGCTACACTGGATCTTCTGCTTAAAAAGTTCAGGCAATTCTCTGAGGCTCTTGTATTTGCAATCTAGATGAACTTAAAAGCCTTCTTAAAGAATTTAAGAGCATTTTCAGCGTAGCCTCGGGCTACCGAAAGCAGACGCTGTACCACCTGCATCAAATTTGAATGAAACTGCGCACAACTCTTTCAGGTCCGCAAAGTAGAGCAATATTTATCTCGTAACAAAAAAAAAGATGCTTCTCAGAGCTGTTTGCCTCAGAAATGCGAAGAAATAGAATTTGACATGGGGTAATTGTATTTAACTTCTCATACGCTCCCAGACTGTATATTTGCATTCGAGCTCAAAAACAGCACACAGATTCTGACTTTCCTTGTTAGTGACAGCTGCCATGTTTTAATGTCACATTCTCGCAGGCTTGTGGCTCTGAAGCCCTCAAGATCCTGCTGGGAATCACATCACTCAGTATGTTTGATAATATCTCTTCATCATTAAACTAGACACCTTTCATTCTTTAAACACCGCTCTATTTCTCATGGCATTTAACAGTTGATGTTTTTCCTTTGTGTTTCTTCTTTTTTCCCCCTCTAGCTTTCCTCCTCTCTTCTTAGAGAAACAGCTTTTATCTGGCCACTGATATGACTACAGTCTTTTCGATGCATAGAACATTTTTAGCTTTTTTTGGTGAATGTAATGAAATATTTTAACTAAATTGTAATGTTTAGCATGGTTATGATGAATAAGATTTAAATTGTGCTATTTATCTTCACAAATGCAGCAGCTATCATTTTAGACAAGCTTGGTGTGATGGTATGGCCCATGTTGAGGTGCGTGGAAAAAAACAAACCCCCATTACTGCACATGTCAGCGTCATAAACAACAGATCGGGCCATGTGGACGCAGGCACAGCGGTAATGGAGGCTGTGCATCACTGTTCAGCACAAGGTCTGCAACCTCTACAGGACTCACCTGAACCACACAGAGAAAGAGAGAGAGAGAATAGATGGGCTGGTGAGGTGATGTTGAAGGTAATGTTGATAACTAACTGTGGGTAGTGTAGATGACTATTATCGCGAGGATGAAGATGATGATGATCACAAATTTTGGAAATGGATTGGACAGCACTTTACACTTGTTTGACTCTGATCATTCCCTTGTACATTATTTATTGTTGAAGTTGCTGGTGCTTCAGGAATATTTAAAGGAATGTTTTTAAAAATGCAAGGTAAAATGAAGAAATATTAAGATGCTGCGCTATTTGTAGGCCAATACTCTTGTAATGAAGAGATTAACTCTTTCCCTGCCAGCGTTTTTTAAAAAGTTGCCAGCCGCTGACAGCATTTCTGATGATTTTCACCTAAATTGGATGGCCTACAGAATTTTAATCAACATATTATTTAACAAAATAAAGAACCAAGCCTCTGCACATCTTTGTGTGTTCATTTTTTATCATCAGATAAAAATAAAACAAAAATACACCTAAATATTTTAAAAACACTGAACATTAAGAAATTATGTATTTTTGTATAACTTAATGAGAGTGTTTATAGTTTGTAAGCATGGTTG
Source organism: Enteromius viviparus (assembly GCA_032353835.1). Taxonomy (NCBI): domain Eukaryota; kingdom Metazoa; phylum Chordata; class Actinopteri; order Cypriniformes; family Cyprinidae; genus Enteromius; species Enteromius viviparus. Next base: position 2,615 of record JAUCNO010002577.1, read on the forward strand.
CAAATGTTAGTACACATTTTCCCTTTACTGTCTCTTTAAGTCATACTTCAGTGTCTGAAGTAGAAATCTAAATTTTTCTACAAAAGAACTAATTGAACCAGATCTAGTGCCAAAACATACGCTTGTGGAGGTTATGGTTCAGAAATAATGACACCATCACTGCGTTCATCACCCATCAGCAGTCATACTCTCAAATGGAGCACCTAAAGTCAGGTTGGCTACGTGCCCATCCAGCGTTAGAGAATACGAGGAGACAGCCGGCCTATTTTTGGGGCTTATTCCATAAAGTGATCTTACCATGGCTCCCTCATGACCAGTAATGTGATAGTGCCCCAGGCAATGTTTTCAATTTCTTCAAAACACAAGCAGCACTCTGCCACTGACTTTGTGTTGAGGACAACTTAGTGGGGGATGAGTGCAGTTATTTGTGGCCTTTTATTGAAGAGAGAGGCTCAGTTTATGATGTCTATGATATATAAATGTTTTTTAGGGAATTTACAGAAGATCTTGTTATGGGTTGCTGTCTTAATTTTGCTAAATTATTCAGACAAAACCATAAATTTATGGTTTCTATAAATCTATATTTAACTTATGGGTGGGTCATTTATATTTACTTATACTAATACTACTATATAATAGTACTAAATATTTTTTTTTTGTCAAATGAAATAATTAGAAATTTATCAAATTAAATTAAAAAAATTAAAAAAATTAAATACTAAAAAAAAAAACACTTCAAAATAAATAAATAAAACTCAAATGATGCCTTGGCAACTAACTGTAATAAAATAAGCTGAAGTAGCAGAATGGAAAACTTCAATAAAAAAATGAAATAAATGAATTTTTAAATAATTGCTTGTTTAAAATATTAATAAACTAGAAAAAAACTGGCAATAACCTAAAATAAAATAAGTTGAAACTGAAGTACAAATAAAAAAACTAAAAGCTAACTAGAAATCTTTTTAAAAAATGACATGCATAAAACTAAATTATTAAAATTTAAACCTGAAAATATTACATAAAAGCCCATTCAAAAAACTAATAAATACTATTAAAATATAGAAAATAGCACTGCACTTATAATACCCTTTTGTCTGAAGGCATAGTGGAACAGGCCTCCATTCCTCCCTTTTCGAGTGAGGGATCACTAAAAGTTTTAGGAGTTGCCCTTTTCATTCCACCTAATTCAGCTGAGAAGGTGAGCTTGCCACAAACAATCGAATGAGCATCTTTTACAGCAAGTGAACGCTAAGAGTTCCAATGGCTGTAAAGTTTATTTACTGCTCTCTAATCTCAATAAAACCTGTCATTGCTGCAATGGATGACCTTCTCTTTACAATCTCACGCAGTCTGTAGTGACCAAGTGTCTGACCAAGTCACCACAGACAGACAACTGAAAAGACATGCGATCATTTTTACTAGGACAAGCAAAATGGTCTGACTTCCAATATAAACATCCAGCACTGCCTCATTCAGCGTGCCACAGCAAACCACGTTATCTCGTATTCTGACGTAAGATAGTCATGGAAGGTTGTTACCGGAGAAGGAAAAGTGGGAGAGCGGCGTAGAGATTACCGTGATGACTGGAGCCTTGTCAGAATCTCAGCAAATCAGATGACACTTCAATAGGGGGAGCCAGGGTGTATGGCAAAATTCGAAAATTGAGTTGACAACACCAGCGATAAAGGCGTTATGGTCGGTGGAAATTGGTCTTTAAATGGTTTGCGGCCCAGTTGTTGAGCAATGCAATTCAGAGTTGGCCGATACGAGCAGCAGAACCATAACCACGTGGGAATACGGGTGAATATACATGTTGAGAGATATAGCATCTATGAGCTGTCCTTCATCTCTTTTCAGACGTGGGGAGAGTAAGGTCAGAAAGGCAAAGCTCAATTTTGTCCAGTGTAATACACACAAAAAGAAAAAGAATGAAAACAAGAGGGATGCTGGAGGTCCTAGAAGGACGCTGAGAGAAAAACGTTAAAGGGATAGTTCAAAAGAAAAAAGAAAATTCTGTCATTGTTTGTCCACCTGCATGTTGTTCCAAACCTCTGTGACAATTTAAACTTTTAGGGTCATATAGTAATACTACCTGTCCTTACATACTAACTCATATCTCAAAATGTGTCTGTATATATTGTAATAAATGACAGTGATTTTAACAACAACAAAAAAAAAAGTTAAAAAGACTACAGTAAAAACCTGTTAAATGGTTAACGGTAAAGTCTTGTAAAATTTACAGGAAAAAAAACAAATTGCAGGTTTTTTTTTTTCGTTTCGTTTTTCGTATCAGTTATGATTATTAGGGTTGTGCGTTACATCTAATGTTGTTAAATTAATGTTTCTTGCATATTTTACTTTTAATGCTTTGGTTCATCATGTGACTTTCTCATCACCGCCTGCATCTGGTGGTTATCAGTGTATTTCAAAGGTACAAAACAGATTTCAGTATTTTAATAGGTAGGTATATTAACAGTTTATCAGTTAATGAAATTACCATATTTAACTGTAAATTTCACATATAGTGTTGTTACCGTATTTTTTACGGTAGAATTCTGCCAAAGCTGCCATTTTTCCAACATAAATTTTACAGGATTATTTTACAGTGATATATATCAATGAGGCACTTATTTATTAGTCTTAATTAATGCAAATTTTAAATTTACTAATACTTTTTAAATTAAAAATGTGATTAATAATAATATTGAAATCACTAAACATTAACAATGAATAACTGAATTTTAATAACTAATATTAAAAAAGATAAATATGTCGCTCTTAGTATACATGTAATAATGTAATTATGTGTCTGTGTGTGTACGTATTTGTAGTACTGATAGTATAGTGAATGTTATTAACTATTACATTTAATGTTCTACAATATTCTTTACTTTCATCACATTGGTCATTCTGATATTGTTTTCTTTCTTTCTGAAGGTTTAAGGGAGAATAAAGAAAGATAGATATTGATAGGTTGTATTTGAGCTTGTTAGTCAGCACATAAGGTTACAGTAAAGTGTTTTCTCACTGTAAAACAATTTGAATTTGTGAAAGTAGACTGCCAGCGCTATTGCCTGCACACTCTGATACAGTGCTTTCCCCAAATGTTTCAAGCCGGAGAGATTATGGCGGAAACAGGGATGATGCTAGACTTTTAAGAAGGCTGAATACCTTGTATTTAAATGAAAACAGCTGTGCTCGAATAGCATTAAGGCTGGCTTCGTCCTGTCAAGATTTCACATTTCTCTGCTATTTTTTTATTTTTTTTTTCCACCTCTCCGGGTTGTGAGGAGTTTAAGTTGAAAATGGTTTTGGGAATCGTCTGCAAATCTCCCTTGAGCGGATTAAACTGTGGGACTGGAAGAACTTAGCCAGACAATTTCCAACCACGGCTAAATTGCCTAGATATGAGAGCGTCAGAGGAATAAATATTATTTTAAACCTTTAAAACGCACTGCTTTTTTCATCTCCCTGATTCCTTTCTTCTCCTGTCCTCTTTCTGTGCCAGCTCCACGTGTTTGAAATTACTCAATTTAGCATAATGTTCATAATTGATCATTTAGTGGAAAACGCAAACATATCGCTTGCTGACGGGTTCCATATTTTGTGAGTGTGATTCGTTGTTTCTGGTGGAGTCAGGGGACAGCTGGTTGACGTTTCACACTCATCGGGAGTTGTGATCATGAAATGGGATGTTGGCCTTTTCTCACCAGTGATTTGCCTTAGTGTTTTCAAACCTGTCTAGCAAGCCAGCTTCTCACAGCCGGACCGTCTGCTTGAGTGCTGAGCTAGATGGGAAGGCTTCCCACGGGACGAGAGGGTCATCTCAGAGGGCACACATGAAGTTAATGGAAGGTATAGTGCACATGAAATCCTTTGCATTGTCATTCTCAGTAACAAAGACTATTTGCTGAATCTTTGTCTTGAGCCAGATCTTATTGGAGCCTGTTTCCAATGTATACTTTAAAGGTATAATTACCTGTATTGCATTCAAGTTTAGTTTGAATTTGAAGTTTTTCTTATCATGTTTGTTTGTTAAGATTGTATGTTACATATAATGTTGTTAATTTAATGTTTATTGCATATTTTAGTTTAATGAGTATCACAATGATGGTGTTTACTGTTTGTGTGAATGATACTGAGCACCTTATACAGTATATAGCCTCATATTTAAAAGCTGCTTGAGATGGTCTTTGGTTCATCATGTGACTTTCTCTTCACCACCTGCATCTGGTGGTTATCAGTGTATTTCAGAGGTACAAAAATTAACATTATTTCAGTTATTGAAACTGTAAATTAACATGTAAAGCTAACTTAAAACCCTAAACGTTGTTAACGTATATTTTGTGGTAGAATTCTGGCAACCACAGCTGCCAGTTTTTCACCATAAATTTTGTGTATATATATATTTCAATGTGACACTAAACAACTTAGACTTTCTCAAAATTGCTAATTCACTTAAACGGGAATATTTCACAATTTAAACTTTGTTTCTTATAACTCATAATTGCAATTTTATATATCAAATATTAATATATAAACAAATATTGTTTCGTCATAATTTTGGCTTTATATCTTACTGTTGTGACTTTGTTTCACAATTGCAACGTTCTATCTCAAAATGTGACTATATACCTTAAAATGACAATCTATACCTTACAAATGTGACTTCAAATGTTTCTAATTTTTCACTGATATTTAGAACAGAATGGACTATACAGCTTGCATTTCTCAAATTTATACTTTATATTTCACCATTGCAGCTATATCTCACAGTTACTACTTTGTTTCTCATACAGTCTCATACTGTTTCTAATAACTGTTAATCTGAAACAAATTATGGATTAATGAGACCAAAGATTGCTTGCCAGATTTACTCAAAACAAATTACATCTCATGTTTAAGAGTGGTCAGAGTCAGCCACAGACTTCAGAAGATCTGGCCAATGTGAGGCAATCTCAGCGGTGCACGTATGTTGAATTCCTGGACCTAGCAACTCCAAAAATATCATCTTATCTTTATTTACAAGCCACATATTTAAAGTATAAACAACTACTTGACTAAAACTACATTCAGTGACGCAAAAAAATAAACTTTTTTTTTTTTTTTGTCATGTCACACGTGAGAAACACAGTAACTTTGGCATAAATATGAAGAGTTTCTTTTTTTTTTTTTAAAGCAAGTGACATTCAATTATCCATAACAGTTCTTCATATGTGGCATGTCATAAGCCAGTGCTATTTTTATGCTTTGTGTGTTTCTGTATGTACTGTAGATATACTAGGTAGTACGTCACATGACTCTCATAGTCACTAACCCCCGATAATCGCCTTGTTGTTCTACAATTCCCGTAATCGTCTCAGCCAAGCAACCCGACAAATTGTGTTCTGCATCTCTCACACAAAGCCTGACTCCTTTTGCACACTTTTCCAGGCTTTTGACAGCTTTGTCTGCAATAACAGGTGTCTCCTTATTCTACCACATGCATCCCTGATTCCTCACTACTGAAGGCACAAAAAAGTGACGTTTTTTTCTTCACAGCTCAAATCAGGCAGATGTTGGCTCAGTTTTGGTTTTCAGGGCCTCCCATTTCAGTTTCAGCCCTCTCCCGCCTGTTTTCCACCCTCCCACCCCCCTCCAGAGCGTGCTATCCGTGAGGAGCCACGACAGGAGAATCAGAGAGGGCCATCTGATCTAACTGACAGGTCCCTGGCAGATGTTTGCAGCTTTGTTGACATTTTCCAGCAAGCCCACTGAGCTTCTACAGCACGTCCTCATCTTACAAGCCTAACACTGAGTTACTCAGAGGAATACGCGGACCTCACTTTCATTCATTTATACAGGTTACAGATCTTCATAACAGCCGTTTCAACTATTTGTGTCCTAAAAATCACATTTCAGCTTATATAATTTCATTTCTGACATGACGTACCTCGCATTTGTGTTGAAAAATCTCGGCGGTGAATGCCAAGTCGGTACTTAATTAAATCAGACAGATGATTTCATGCATCAAGATTAAACTTAGGCTGAGAATTGCTCCAAGCTCTTTTAAAACAGAATTTCCTTTCTTTCCCTTCCACAGAGATTGCAAATTGCAAGTGGACAGGTATCTCCGACCTCCTTAATCCCACCGAGCCTTCCCCCCCGTGTCACCTGGGCTCCATCGCCAAATTGGTTTGAACTCCTCCGATTTTACAGCGCACGTCCAGATGTCAGTAAGGCTGTGAGATCTGTCGAGGAGCTGTCAGGGCGAGTTTAGGCCCCTGCCCTTGCTCTGGACATGGCCCTTACAGGTCTCGGATCGGGGCGGAGTGAGAGGGGACTCATGCTCCCTGCTCTCCTCGACCTGTCAGCCATGTTTAGCACCTCTGTGTGTGACAGAGTTAAGATGGAGAGAACCACTTTCAACTCTTCCCACTAGATCAGTCAGGGAAGGGGTGAGGGTCAAACACAAGCGTTTAGAAATGCTTGCATGTCAATTCATTTTTTAAAAGTTTGGGGCTGGAAGGACGTTTCTGAAAGAAGTCTCTTATGCTCACCAAGGCTGCACATATTTGATCAATAATACAGTTAAAAGCCTAACATTATGAAATATGATTACAATGGCTTGATGTATTTAATGCATCCTTGCTGAATAAAAGAATTAGTGTCTTTCAAAAAAATAATTTCACATTAAACATTTAAACGGTAGCGTAGATAAAAAGATTTGCTTTTCATCCTAAATATGATCTCGAAAAGGAATAGTACATGCCAAAAACACATCTTTTCATCATTTATTCTTGTTTTTTTAAATAATTTATTCATTTATTTCTACATCTATAAAATATGAAGCCATAATTTACAAAAAATCTTCCTGTCTGCTAGATCCCTAACGTTGTGTTTAATAAAATGTGTGTAAAAAAATATAATAAAATTGTAATTAAAATTACATTAGACCACTCACACCAAACAACATTGGTTGTCATGTGACCAGCATTACATACAGTACAGTAAGAAACAAAATAATACAAGGTTTGAACAACTTTGCAGTGAAGTACATGATCCCAAAAGTTTGGTTTTGTATTTCTCTTATGTAGGATTTTACAGTTGTGTAGTTACAGTAGAGCTGTCATCGCCATCTTTATATCTACGTGTATGGTTTCCACAAAAGTTTCAAGTGTTCAGCCGGGTCAAGGAGCTTCTGTTAACGCTTTTCAAACAGCATGTCCCAAGCCCTAATCTATTCTCCTGCTGTAATTTATATTTTAAAACCTGTCCTTATTTTTTATTTCACTAAGCCAACACATTTTTATCTTTCGCACAGCAGTTTGACAGCCACTGACAAGTGAAGTGAAAAACCCTCTCATGCAACCTGCCCTCACGAAACCAAGGAAGGTGAAATCAATACGGTTTGTATTTTAAAAAGGCACTGATACGTGAGTATGTCTCAAAATCACTACCGCAGACTGACATGCAGAAGTTATGAAGATAAAAAGTGACTCAAAACAAGGACAAAAGACGATTTGGGGACGGCAACTGATATAGACACTGATATGCTGAGAGCTCAGCACAAATGGTAATTGACAAGAGTATCAGAAATACAATGGGGGAAAAAATGAAAGAGTGCGACGCAACGAAATGGCAATTCTGGTCAAATGGTGTTGGTGAAGGTTGACTGAACTTCAGGTTTTAGGTGACCCATTCACACTAGCTTTCCCCCCCCCCCACACTCCTCTCTCTCTCCTTTTCACAGTTCTTTTTTCTTCTCCATTACTCGGACGCTGAATGATGGTGATTTGGTTGAGGCCCAGTGAGTGTCTGAGGAAAATTGGTTGGTTGATAAAAACGATGCTATCAAAGAGGGCTACTTTCTCATTTACATTTAGATGAGTATTGATTATTTATTTACTCAGTGGAGTGGGATTCTTTTCCAATCTTATCTCTCTCTCGTCTTGTGCTTGTCACCTGGTAGAGGGGTGGGGATGGTGGGGGGGAGAAAGCGTACGAGAGATAGAGTTCTTGACACCACTCGAGGATAACAGCATTTTGCTGCACAGATAAAAGTTAGAAAGGTGCTCTCCCTTTGTCTCCTTTTTCTCTCCACTCGTTTCTCTTCTTCTACACCAATTTTGACAGAAGAAGAAAGTTTGCAGAATTGAAACAGATTGCCCTGGATGAAAGGGTATAGGTGACAAGCTTTCAATTTGCTGTGGTCAAGAGTGCAACTTGACATACAGTAATGGCTGGAGGATTTCAGTGAATAGTGTGATATAACAGAACTTATTTATTTATTTTAGGTCAATATATTGACACACATATTTGACTAAATGAAAACTTGTATTGAGTGTACAATTTTTTTTATGATCATTTAGTGTTGTTTCTTTCTTCAGATAGATAATTAAAAATTGGAAATGCTTAATTAATAAAATTTAGAATTAATTATCATGTCTAAAATGTGTGTACTGTAAAGGGCGATTTTACAAGAGTTTATGTCCAAGTCAGTATTTCTCAAAGTCAGTTTATTTTTTACAATTAAAATTTAATAAATGCATAAATAATAAATAAATAATTTAATAATGTTGTGCTATTGTGATAAATGAATGAATGAATAAATAAATAACATGAAAAGATGAATATATTACAGGTAACTTTAAAAAAAAACCTCTAAAAATATGTCAAACCATGGAATAAAATGGAATAAATAATAAAAGATAAATACTCACTGAATCATGGTTTCCACAAAAATATAAAAAAATATTATTAAACAATTAATAATATTAAAAAAGTCAAAAGCAGCCAGTTTGAATGATCATGTGACAGTAATGACGCTGAAAATTCAGCACTGCCACAATTAAAAAAAAAAATATATATAT
>JAUCNO010002578.1:0-11458 GCA_032353835.1 Enteromius viviparus
GTTTGCACTGATCCCATCGAGTTCTGCCTGTCTGTCCTGATGCACACACGCCAGCGAGCACGAGCCCATTTGTGACAGATACTGAAATTCACACTGTTTTAAACAATGAGGTTTATGGAGTAACGATGAAAGCCAATATTGTCAACCTTACTGACAATATTGACATGTTCTTTAAACATAATTATAAGGTAATAAAGGTTTTGTAGCAGAACTTATTTTGATATAATATCCAGACAGTGTAAAGGCAAAATTAAAATAAACATGTTCTTTCAGGACATTAAGGTGGCCTGCGTTTCTTGGGATGGCAAAGGTAAATTCATTTGTGTGCTGATCCGTTCCTATCTCCAAACATTTGAATTTTTACAATTATCATTTAATCTCTTTTCTTTGAAGGAAAGATTAATTGGACGAAATTGGGCTGTGAGACAGAAATCACTAACAACACCATCAAGTGCTCCTGCTCACATCTGACCTTCTTTGCAGTGCTGATGGTGAGAAGCTTCTCAGAGAAGAAGAATTTATATTTTCATAGTGTAATTCACATTTCATTTAAAGACCCCATCTTTTAGTCCACATATTCTAGTGAACATTTAAATTATGACAAAATTAACAAATGCATGCATTAAAAATGTGTTAACAAATTTAACAAACAGCAAATGTTTTTTTAAATCCTCCTGCTGATCTGTATTTTATTTTGTCTGACCCCTCAGTCTCAGTCATATGCCAACATCACAGCACAGCATCAGGAATCATTGACTTATATCACTTATATCGGCTGCGGCATCTCCATGTTTTTTCTCTCCATCGCTTTATTCGTGCATTTCTTGCTATGGTAAAGTATGTTCATATATAGTTTTGTTTACTGTAAAGCGTTGCCTAGGCTACAAGAAGAGTTGTTTTGTGTTTTAATAGGAAAGCTAAATCAAATCAGGCCACGAAGATCTTGATGAACATGTTTGTGGCTTTGTTTCTACTGAATGCTTCATTTTTGTCAAACGAGAGCGTGGCTAACACACAAGACAACGCTGCGTGTGTCTTCATAGCGCTGCTCCTGCATTACTCCATGCTGGCCACATTCACCTGGTTCTTCATTCAAGCTCTTCATATGTACTTCTGGCTCATCAGACAGAACGTCACCATCATAAACTACATGAGGAAGATCACTGTGTTGGGCTGGGGTGAGTTACAGCAACAAAACCCTTTTAAAACAAACCAGCCTCAAACCATCTAGTCCAATTTTAAGTTCAGTAGAAAAGGAGAATATAACGCACATTAACTATTTTCATGATAATTTTATGGTGGTTTTGTTTTTGTTTTGCTTGAGCTGCTCCTTTAAGACCATCCGAACACCTTTATTTTTTAGAATAAATTACATACTATTAATAGTAAAAAAGTTAATACAACTTAAGTTAGTTAAGTTTTATTTTAAAATTAGTTTCCATTTTAAAACTTTAGTAAGTTTAACTATCTTTAGTAAGTTTTAATATCTTAATATACATTTTTTACAATTATGATTTTAGTGGGTTTTTGTTTAACTATAAACCTTGTCTCTGTGTTTTTAGCATGTCCGGCTCCGACAGTAGTAGTTATCGCTTCTGTAGGAGGATATAAAGCAATGATCTTAAATGAGACATCTGGAAAAATCAAACAAATGTAAGTTGTTGTGATGTCAGAAATCAACTAGGTTACGAACGTAACCCACGTTCCCTGAAGAAGGGAATGGAGACATTACATATGCGAGCTCACCAGAGAGACCAACAGCCTTTGAGCTTTATACAAAAGGCCATTGAACATTGGCGTGCATTTGATTGCGCTCAGGTGCACGTCATCAATGCATGAGTATACTGTAAGAGGGCACGAGCGGAATGCACATGCCCACTCTCATGCAGGAGTTGCAACACTTTAGTCTGGTAGACTTGTAGCATTGTCAACGCGTGGATGGCGGTGGTGGCCTGCCGGGCGGCATAGTAAGCTTCACCCGTCAGAGTGGACGATAACTCAGATGCCGGGAATGGGAGATGCAGCTGATCACAAAAGGCGGAAGCATTGCGCGGGCACAACACCGCAACAGCACGCTTCACCTGAGGGATTGCCGTATACCTCCTGGCCGCACCGCCATCAAGAGTAGCGAGGGGCGAAGAGCCTGGGCACAGGCGTGACGAGTAAGGGGCTCGCCACGATCTGGTAAGCTCCTTGTGCACCTCCGGGAAGAATGTGACTGGGAGAGAGCGCGGCGCTCTCCCAAAGCAGTTTCAGCCTCACCATCTGACTCACTCTTTGATCCTGCCGAAGACATCTCAGCCTCTTGGGGCACTCTGAAGGACACACTCAGCCCTGTCACAGGGAGAGCGGTCTATGCAGTGCATCAGAAGTCCGCACGGCTGTTACCCCGGATGGAACATTCTGAACAATCACCTGGAAGTCCCCCAGGCGCCTCACTGCAGGACGAGAGGCGGGACTTCAGCGTAACTATGGTCATACGCTCTCAATGAACGCATTGACCATCCACAAAAGGTGCCTCAGCGAGTACTCGGCCCAGACACGCGAGACAGCGATTATGTCTGTCCAAGGAGGTGAGGAAACTCCCGCACCCAGAAACGCACGGTCGGTTCAACATTCCTAAGAACACTTTACCAATTGTGGGAAAATTAGCTCTCCCGGTTACGCAGGGAAAACTAACGCGGCAACTCTGTGCACCCAGAGGTCTTTTGCTCACTGGATATGCAAGATGACCGGCACACCAGCCTTTATATATTCTACCAGCCCGCAGCATTCACTGCCAGTCGCCCAGATAAATACTGTTAGACGAGAGAGCAGGAAAGCAGGAACTCCAAAAATCAGGACTCTTTCTCGATCATTCTCCATAACTCGCAGAGGGGGTTTCCTGTAGTAGCTCAGAATGGCGTAGGCTCTGAAGCGAAAATCGGCATGTGCATTCCGCTCATGCCCTCTTATACTTACCCAGTGATGAGGTGCACCTGAGCGCAATCAAATGCACGCCAATATTCATTGGCCTTTTGTTAAAGCTCAAAGGCAATTGATCTCTCTAGTGAATTCCCATATGTAACGTCGAAGTTATTCGAGTGAAAGGGTAAACATACAATTCTGAAAATCTACTGATTGTCATTTTAATAGTATTAAAGCTGCAGTCCAAGTTCAAAATATCAAAGATCTATATAGTATAAGTGAGTGCACCATGAATCCATTTTCTAAATGATGTGTTGACTTGTTCTAAAGCTCTACAGTACACCAATAATAAGTGTTCAGACTATTTTAGACTGGTTTGGGTAGGTACTGCCAAGGATAAGCCCGGTACCTGCACGATTCATCAGACAACAAACAGAAGTAGCTCTGGCTACAATTGTAACGTAGCTGCAGGCTCACTCGGTATGTGCGTGGAAGTGCGGAGCCTCCCAGTGCGGCAGAGAGCAATGAACACGGAAGGATTAAATCACAGGGTTTAATAAAGCAAAACAAATCAAATACAAAACAAAAGCTGGCGAGGCAGCACAAATCAAACCACACGAGAGGGAAACACAACTAACATAACTTCAACGAGACCTGAATGAAACAAAAAGACAGAGGTATTTAAAAGGGAGAAATAAACGACCAAAGTGAGGGCAGGTGCAAAATCACAGGTGAAACAATTGAACTAAATTGGGAACAAACCAAACAGACCGGACTAAACCAAAATACACAAAGACACAGGTGAGCACGATACAAGACAGAGACAGAATGTGACAACAATATTCTTCTGCAAGGTGCACGCAGTTTTGTTTATTAACCGCTAGAGCAGCAAAAGTTATGGACTGCAGCTTTAAATATTATTAATATTAAATAATATTTCTTTTTCTAATTCCAGATGCTGGATTGCAAATCCTTACATTCTCTACACAGTGAACACCAGCTACTACGCTTTAGTTTTCATCTTTATGACCGGAATCTTCATCACCATCTTAACTAGAATTATTTATGCCAAACTCTTAAGAGCAACTGATGGCAAGATAATTACGTCCAGAAAGCAGCTGATGATGGTGTTGAGTTTGTTCCTGCTCTTCGGTCTGACGTGGTCTGTGGCATTCTTCAGTTATGGAGCGATGCTCACTCAATCATATTACATATTTACCGTGTTGAACTCATGTCAGGGTGAGAAACAAATCACATGCAGCAGTTTATTTGATTTTGTAGAGTATTTTTAATTTTCTAAAAAATTAAAAGAGTTTTATTTATATTATTTGTATGCATTCATAAATGATTGTTGTTTGGAAGGGGTCTTAATGGGTTTAATGGGAGTTATATGATTCATTTGACCATGAATGAATGAACCAGGTTCATTTAATTTTTTAACCACATTTTAAAGGGTTAGTTCACCCCAAAATCTCCCTCACCGCTCTCCAACAAGTGGGACTGCCTGGCGGGACTTCAGCCGCTACTTAATAGTTCCAAAGAAGGATGGAGGGCTGAGGCCCATTTTAGATCTCAGGATGTTGAACCACTCAGTAATGAAACTGAAGTTCAGAATGCTTACTATAAAGCAGGTCGTGTCGCAAATCAGGTCCGAGGACTGGTTTGTCATGATAGATCTAAAAGATTCTTACTTCCACGTATCAATCCATCCTTCTCACAGGAAGTTCCTGAGGTTTGCTCTCGGGGGCGAAGAATACCAGTATCGGGTCCTTCCCTTTGGCCTTGCACTCTCACCCTGCATGTTTACGAAGTGTGTGGATGCAGCGCTGGCTCCACTGCGACACTTGCGACGACTGGTTAATTTTGGGCCAGTCAAAGAGCGAGGTGTGCAGGTGTCGTCCTCGCTCACATGAAACGGTTGGGGTTGAGACTGAACGCCAAGAAAAGTGTCCTTTCTCCAGTTCAGAGAACCACTTATCTAGGCGTGGTGTTGGATTTGACACCTGCTCAAGTAGTTTCGATCCTCACTGCAGTCGCAAGAGGCCGGTCACTCACTGTCAAGCAGTTTCAAAAATTGCTGGGCCTTATGGCAGCTGCGTCCATTGTGATACCTTTTGACCTGCTGTACATGAGCCCCCTACAGTGGTGGCTCAGAAACAAAGGTGTATCCCTGAGGGGAAATCCCCTTCGCATGATCAAAGTGTCACACCGAGCTGTACGTGCCTTAGACATGTGGAGGAAACCTGCATTTCTAAAACAGAGCCCAGTGTTGGGAGCTCCGACTCGCCACCCAGCGCTAGCAACGGATGCATCCCTAACTGGTTGGGGAGCGATCATGAGTGGTCGCTCAGCCTGAGGTCTGTGGGAAGATCACCATCTTTCTTGGAACATCAATTGTCTAGAGATGCTGGCAGTGTTCCAGGCACTCAAATATTTTTTCACAGACGTAAGAGACAGACACTGGTTAGTAGGCACCGGCAACACGTCAGCCGTCTCTTACATTAACCACCAAGGAGGTCTGAGGTCGCACCCCTTGTACAAGCTGACATACCAGATCCTTGTGTGGGCCCGGGACAGATCCCTCTCACTAAGGCCTGTCTACATGCTAACGTTGTGTTCTCTGAGGAGAGTAGGTGACCTTCAGGCCCTATCAGTGGCCCCTACACATCTTGACTTTGTGCCTGGCATGGCCAAAGCCTTCCTGTACCCGCAAGCAGGTTACAGTCCTAAGGTACCTACGGTCACACCACAGCCAGTAGTACTACAGGCCTTTAACCCTCCTCCCTTCAAGGAGCCTGGTCAGCAGAAGCTAAACTGTATGTGTCCAGTGCGCATATGTCCACAGAGCTGCCCTGTGGAGAAAGTCCGAGCAGTTGCTCGTATGCTTTGGTCCACCCAAAAAGGGGTTACCAGGGACCAAGCAGACTTTGAGCCATTGGATTGTGGATCCCATTAACATGTCTTACGAGTCCTCTGGTCTCCCGCCGAGGCCGTGTGTTTGTTTGTGGCGGGTTTATGAGGATGTCACAGCAGTAGAGGCGGCGCAACTATAACAATACGTAAATAATGCCGCCCACTTTAAAAGGGTTACTAAACGGCAAACCGAGGCGAACTGAGTCGAGCCGTACCGAGCCAAGTCGTACCACACAGTGGAAAAGCGCCATTACATTGAGCCACATTCACTACGCAGAGTACGCACTACGCGATTATTCACTGATGAGCTGTGCAAATTCGGTTTCAGTATAAGCGTGATTTTGCACAGCTCATCATAGAATATCGGCTCTGCGTAGTGAATGCGTCTCAATGTAAGATCACGCACCTGATGGAATTTTCCGCTGATTACAGGCTTTACTGACAAGATGCGCATTACATATCACATGATGATTATCTTGCAGCCCTCTGCTATTCTTCTAGTGCTTCAGAAAGCGCTTGCATCTAGACACTGTAACGTCATAGTGAGGCAGTCTAATCCGTAAACTCCACCCATAAAAACAGTTTAGTCTTTAGACTGTAAAATCGTGACAATATTTAATAACTGATCGTGGGTCATAAATATCGTTATCGTGATAAAAATATGATTAATCGTGCAGCCCTACTGTAACGCTCAAGGAAGGAGGAAACTTCAAGGTAAGTAGAATAATAATGTTTATTTAGAATAAAGAAAGTATTTATAGGGAAGAGCGATGATCAACTGGAATCCAGCAATGCAGCACACACACAGTTCTCAATGTCCATGGGAAACTCAGGTATGATGATCAATCCTAATGTAATTCGCTCCTTAATCCACTGTGATGATAACTCCGCTTTTATTTCTTTCCAGGTGGTTCCAGAGGCGGAAGGGATTTCGTGAACATCGTCTGTGAAGACAGGTAAGGTACAACTGGTAAGTTTCGTTGGTGAGTATACCTTTACGTGAGGTTTCCCAGAAGTTCAGCGTGATGTGAGATAATGTGCTCTTGGTGCTGGTGAGTGCTCTAATCTGAAGATCGTGTCCTCGTGTATCAAGATTGCAGGCAGATCCTGGCAGCTGGTTGGAGCAGTGCATACGATCACAGGAATCACTTGAAGCACACAACTTGAACTCAGGTAAGTCAACAGGTAAATACAATGAACGTGATATCAGGAGGCTTAAGGTAAGCATAGAGGGTATTACCTTGACCACAGCCGACAAGCAGTGAGTGAAGTGAGTATAAGTAGTCTCTGCTGATTGCATTGCAGGTGATGGCAATCAGAACTCAGGTGATTGAGAACGTGTGTAAGCGGCTGTATTGGGATCAGTAGAGTTCGGAGGTGTGTTTGTATGTGCGTTGTGAGCTGTGTTGTGAGTCACACAGCTCGCTGGCGTGACACCTACCAAAAAGTTCTACTTTGGTCTCATCTGACCACATGACTTTCTCCCATAACTCCTCTAGATAATCCAGAAGGTTTCTGGCAAACTTCAGACGGGCCTGGACATGGGCTGACTTAATCAGGGGAACCTTCCATGCGATGCAAGATTTTAAAACATGACGTCTTAGTGTATTACTGATAGTAGCCTTGGAAACGATGGTCCCAGCTCTCTTCACGGCATTGGCTAGCTCCTCCAGTGTAGTTCTGGGCTGATTCCTTCACCATTCTTAGCATCATTTATACCCCAGGAGGAGAGATCTTCCGTGGGGCCCCAGTCCGAGGGACATTGACAGTCATCATTAGTCTCATCTATTTTCTGACAATTGCTCCAACAGTTGTTCTTTTTTCACCAAGCTATTTGCCCCGTAGCCCTTTCCAGCTTTGTGAATGATGATTGTGGGGTACACACACAGGTGTGTAAGTAAAAGAACTTGCAAAATCACAGGGTGATCAAATACTTATTGACCTTGTCTTCTGCCATTTTAGAGAGTTTCAAAAGGCAGTGACTTTAATCATATTTTAAATTATTTGAATTAGTTGAAATAAGTTTCTCTGGTCTTTTTTTTTCAGGGTTTTTCCTGTTCCTGTATTACTACCACATTCGCAATGATGTTGCTGGTAATTTCTCAGATGATCCAGAAAGCACAGACTCCACCACAATCATCACTCAATCCAGCATTAATGCTGTGAAAAATATTCATAACTAGCTAAATTAAAACAGAAGGCTTTCTTTGTCTCAAGAGTTTCTTTCATAAGACTGCTTTCATAAACTGATGTCATTGTTTAATGGGAAGTTGTGTATTCTGACCAAAATCAAGCTCAAGAACACAACAACAAAGAAAAATAAAAAACATTTTTAAACTGTTTAAAATTCGAAAACTGTTTTGAAATGATGCATGCGCATACAATGATGACCCTAAAAATGTCAACTTAAGTGAAATAACTCAAAACAAATGATTTATCTGTTTTGATTATTACTGTAGCGGTCTATTATTGTGGAGGCTGATATTGTCTGATATTACACATGGATGATTTATTGATCATCTGTGTGTGATAATGTGTTTAAGAGTGACTCAAACACAGGATGAAAGTGATGTCCACAAGCCTCAGACATTTACATGGTTATTTTAATTAAGAAAACACTGTCAGAATGACAGCAATATTTAATCACCACAACCTACAGAAGTTCAGAAGCTTATTTCCTCTCAGTCTTTATCATGTGATAGTTATGAAAGTAATGGAGTGGATTCAAAATGATTTGTAACTTGTACAATGTCTTTCAATGTCTTTCATTAGATGACAAAATAAAGCAACTGCCAACTTAACCCTCTGGGGTCTGAGGTAATTTTGTGGTCCCTGAGATGTTTGGATTATTTCAACTACTTATAACATACTATTGACCAACACATATTTTTTTTGTATACAGCAGAAACTGTGCTACAATAATATGTGACCAGGGTGGATACATGTTTGCATTTTTTAGAAAAAAAAATATTATGCGTGGTTACAAAGTTTTGGGAAAATAAAACTTTCTAAAATAAGGCCATCCAAGCCATAGTGAATGGTCCTGAATTAGAATTAAGATTAACCCACCTATTATGTTAGAATATTTACTTCAGAATGATGTGAAAATCATTTCAATTACTTATTCACAGAAAACAATATAGTGTTTTAAATCTTAAAAGGCTGAAAGCTTGTATGCGAGGGGGTGAGAATGTCCATTAATATTCAGTGATTCACACCTGAAGAGACAAAGACCCCTCCACTTATGGCCCATTAGTGACACTGACAGGTAAGGCAGGTAGAAAGAATGTGATGAAATGTGAGAAAAAAAGTTTTTTTTATTTAAAACACAGTATAATTAAAACCACAGTATAATTTAAATAATAAAGGTCAAAGACACATTATTGAGCACACTGATCTAACTACAGAGATGTGAACATACTTTAAGTCAATCCTGAAAACAAGTGAAGCCTGTAAAAACCTGATATTGAATGACAGATGGATGCATGAATGGAAATGAAAGACAGAATGGCAGATGGATGGACAGACAGGAAAATGGATAGGTGGAGAGGTGGATGGACAGACAGACTGACGGATGGATAAAATAAGGTTCAGAATTAGCTGCATTCAGTCGGCAGTCTGGCTACAAGAGGTTAGATTTCTTCTTCATCGAGTCTCCTGATGTCCTTGAGTAAAAGATAACCTCAGGATCTGCTTCAAAGATGCGGTCAGCTGAGTTCATCCGGAGCGCAAAAGAGCTGTGTGAGCATCCATCATTCACACATGTCTTCACTGCAAGCACAGGTTTATACTGAGGACAGCTAGTGGAGAATGACAGCTGTCAGTTAGAAGAGCCTCAGGGCACAACCAGGAGAGGGCATGCAGGGGAGATCACTGGAGGAACCGCAGGAAGACACGTTCACCTTCAAGATCCCTGTGAGGAACTGAGATCACCCGACATGAAACCAGATCCAACTATAAAGCAGTACATAAACTGCTTATCATCAACTATAATATTATATCTGCAATGGTTGTGGTATTATATGTCTTCTCTAGTGTTTCAGAAGATATTTCAACCATCAATCTGTTGATAGATTTGACAAGAAGTCTTCAGTCAAACATCAAAGATTTCAAGTATGCAATAATCAAACATGCGTTATTAAAAAATCTACAAAACGGATTTATCTAAACTATATATCCACAATCATTTCAAAGCTCTGTACTCAGTCTCATTTATGTCTAGTCTTTACTCTCTAAATTAATTTTAGGAGAAAACTTCTTACAAAGTGTATAAAAGGAACTCCACTGAGCTATGAAAGAGCAATACTATTTTCCTCCAGGCTCTTCTGTCTCTCCGATTGTTTTCAGTTAACCTTTATTTTCCTATCAAAAACAAAGCCCAAAATGAAATCTATAAATAATCACTGCTAACCTGAAAGAGCTCACCAATAAAGGACATTTACTGTAGCAGCACAGTCATGCTTAAAAACCAAACGGGCCAGTATAATTGAGCCTTCTCTTCCTGTCTCCACCCTAAACAAGCCGTCTGAGTCAGATGAGATGCATTCATCAGCAGACTGTGTCACTCGACGCCTTCATTATCTTGTCCGCCGGTGTTCGAGCTAGACCTGTGGAATTCCCAGGGATGAGCAGTGGCCTCTTACTCTAATCAGAGCTCACAAGAGCCTTTTGATCCGCTGCTTCCCTCTCTACTGCACACTTCATCACCTTTATTTTCTGCCATAATTGCATGTGAAAGATCCCCCTTTGATAATGCCTTCATGCCAAATCACTATCTGAGAAGAGTGTCGAAAAGTGTCATGTGCACCGTCTGCTCGGAGAAAAAGGACGCCCGAGCACCTGCGGAAGACAAACACATTTCTCACAGACATGACGTATCTATCATCTCTGTGCAGGATATGAGCTGCTCTGTCAACTTAATGTTGAGGAGGAAGAGAGACATAGAGAGGGAGGGAACGACAGCAGGATGGGCCGCAGAGAGCAGACTTGCTTTGCATGGCAGGCAGACAGACAAGGCAAGTCCCACGACTCTCTGACCTGAGCTCACGTACAACTGATCAAAATCTCTGGAAACAACATGGGAAAAAATAGTAGCAACAAAAGACTATGTAGCTATGATAGAGGTGTGTGTTTTTTTTTTTAAAGTACAATAACAATACCATGCCATTCACTCATATCATATCAAACCATCAGTATCACGTACAATTTCTTAAATACAGTAATATTTTAAGCCTAACAAAGTTCCTTTAGTAATGTTTTTTGCTTATAAACATATAATTTTGTTCTATATTTGTTTAAATGCCAATATTTTTTATTTTGTGTTATATAATAAAAAAATAAAGCTTAAATATTAAAAGCAAAACGATATACACACTAACACAGAATTTATGTAAAAATTAAAAATATTATTTAGCAACAATGCACTAAACTACGTTACAGTTTTATTTTGTAACAAAATAATGCATTTTGAAGTAATCGTTGCTCCTTAAATGTTCAGTTTATCAAAAAAAAAAAAAAAGCAGCAAATTAATTTTCAATTTACAGCTTTTGTAATCAAGGCTAAATTAAAATTAAACAGGAAATTTTAAATTGCAATACTATTTCATAATAACACTGCATTTTCACCAATTAAATGAAT